>PVIY010004000.1:0-78068 GCA_004026745.1 Myrmecophaga tridactyla | reverse complement strand
ACAGTTAAAAGGCCCAGGAATATTTTGCAATCTGTGTTTGATTATCCAGTGGTTTTTAACTGATTTTCAAAGTTGTCTAAAATTATGGAGGACTGTAAATTTTTCATCATTACTTTTTTTATGTGTAATTATTTAAAAGTCATAAAATACTTTCCTGAAATTTAAGTATGCTGCCACCAGAATATAGAAATAGGTGTGATTTCTATAAGTATTCTTAATGTAGACACTGACAATAACCTGATTAGCCACGATTCTGCTTTAAATACTTAATTGTTTATTACAAAATAGTTGATTATACTTTCTTACATGTTGTTGTGGTTGGGCTCTGTACTGAGAATAAATGAAATTATTTTTGTCTTCCCAGATGATGCCCAGAAGCTTATCTGTCTATAAGAAATGGGATAATTGCAGTTTGGACATTTTTCTATTCCTTATTTCCTCCTTTCCCTGTATGAAGAGGCTGTTAAGGATGATCCATGTAGCAGTGTGGCGGAGAAAGGATTGGACACTAAGTTTCTGGTCATGGGAGCCCAAGTGAGGGACATCCATAGCCAAGCCTGTCATAGAGGAGTGGAGTGACCCTTGAGCACCCCATTTGTAGGGAAAGTGCTGGCATAGAGAAGGAACTGTACAAACAAACCCAAGGGTCAACAATGCCCAGCAGAACTGGGTGGATGATGGAGGGGCAGAATCCTACAGCAGCCAGCTCAAAGGCCAAGGAGGAGAGGCAGCATGGGACCACACCGTGCTGTCCTGCTCAGAGTGGCAGTCTGGCTGGGGAAGAAACAGTTAAGAACCTTTGCTGTGCATGTGATATTGGACTTCCTGTGGATCTAATGAATGGGACCCTAAGACAGTTCTAAGTCAGTTTGGAAAATAATGGAATGCTCAATAACCTATGTTTTCAGAGTATGGTATTACAGTTTGGGATTTCAGTTGTTCTTAACTTTGGGCCAGATTAAATCCTTGGAATGTGCTCCCCAACTTAATTGAATGATTAAGGCAATTGTGTTTGTGTGTGTGTGTGGGGGGTATTCTTTTTGATCATAATAAGAATTAATATTTATTATCAATCATCATTGAAGCCTACCCCATTTGATTTATTTTTTTTCTCCTCTTGGATTAAGTAAAACTTTTTCACTGACTGCGTTGTTTATACATTACTTAATTATTGCTAGGCAGTTTTTTTCTGGCATTAAAATTCTGCAGGCTTTCTCTGTCAGGAACTTGCTGTTTTTCTGTACCCTAATCAAACATGGTTAAAAAAAAAAATTAGACTACTTCCTGCTAACCTGGGGAATCCCTTCTTAGCCCTTCTATGCTGTTAATACTCTATTGAAGGCCCAAGTAGCAGCTATGTAGGTGAAAGGTCTTTTATTATAATTAAAGAAGGAAATTCAGGAATCGTTTCCCCTTTCCTTCTTTGGCCTGCTTCTGCGCACAAGCGGTCTATGCCACAAACATTTCTGTTTACAGTCCTCTAAAAGAATTAGTTATGTTTCCTAACTTTGAAAAATCCACATAAAAAATTAAAAAGTAATCATATAACATTGGCTATTCATATAGCATGCTGTTTTTCAAGCTTGTGAGGTTTAAACAGGTTTTCATCTGCATTAGTAATAACTAATTTCTATGTGTAGTTTCAGAGTTCCATAATTTCTAATAAAATTAAATGACATACGGCAAAACTCCCAATGATTGTATAATTTTGTTAGGTAGTAGTATTGAAAAGTGTAGACTGCTTAAAATTGTTGTTGAAAAAATAAAAACTTTTAACAAAATGAAATTTATGATCTCCCAGCCTTACTGTGTGATTCATGCATCTGGCAGCATTCCATCTAGGAAATAGAGGGGAGCTCCACAGAGGGGTGGAAAGGGCAGGGTTTATGTAGACGGTTTATCACAACCAACAAGGAAGCTAGCAGTGTAAATGACTCTCTTGGCTACATCAAGATGCTTATCCTTATTTGGCTAATCTCAAACCAGAGGGCCCAGGATACATCTGCTAAACTGAAGTGGGCAGATCATGAATAGTTGACCTTCGTTTTCTGGTCCTGGGGGAAGCCCAGCACTACAAGAAAGAGGAAAGAAGTAAAATTTTGGCTTGCTGACAGGTTTAGCATGGGCCACTCCATCTTGTGCCCATGTGTCTTTTTAATATTGTTTAAAACATTCTGTTATTTAGATTAAACTTTAGTTAGTGGTCAAAAGAAGTTGCTTGTATGGAGCTCAGATTCAGATTCCTACCATGAATAATTTTGTTTTTCACAATCATGTTTTGGTCGTCTAGTTTAATTACCATCACGATAATTTTATTGTCTCAGGGATAGCTGTGCTTTTTTTTTTTTTAACTTAAATTGCCTTATGTGTATTCATAAGCATTCAACATTTTGCATTTCTCTTAAATGGTCTAGTAATTGTTAAAGACAGTACAGTTAAATGAATATTTTCTTTTGAATGATAATATAAGACAATGGCTGAAATTTAATTACTTTTTTCCATCATTGGAATAAAAAATAAACTCTTCAAAGAATTTTTTAAAACTGTTCCTAGGTGGAATGAAAGCATTGAATTCATCATGTAGTATAAGATCAGCAGGTCTTCAATCCTGAATTTTAAATCCTGTAAATGTAGAGATTGTTGTATTTCTCAAATCCCTGCTCTATTTGTAGCATCTTTATCATTGTTAACTCTTGGTTCAGCCAAGCCATG
The DNA here is from genome assembly GCA_004026745.1 of Myrmecophaga tridactyla. Lineage (NCBI taxonomy): Eukaryota > Metazoa > Chordata > Mammalia > Pilosa > Myrmecophagidae > Myrmecophaga > Myrmecophaga tridactyla. Next base: position 75,356 of record PVIY010004000.1, on the reverse strand, counting down.
ATTACTACTCTAATATTCCAGCGTCCTAGGTCCACTGCAATTTCAGGAAAGGAAAGTTATTGCATAAATGGCACTTAGCACTTAAAGTGAGTAATAATAAAGACTCTTGAGTATTGTTCAGAGGTAGTTTGGAAAAAGAGCTACGTATGTCTATGGCATCTACACTGTGTTCTGTGATATACCACCACTAAAGCCAGCCCAGATTCTAGAAGAGGACAATTTGACTCTGCCTCCTGATGGGGGAATTGCAACATCACTTTGCAGAAGAGGCATCTTTGGGAAATAATCTGCCATTAAGTTAATATAAGAATCTAGGATTTTATTCATTGGGTTATTGAGAGTTAGTGTATATATCAGATAGGAATAATATCATAATAAGAAATATATTTTGGTAAGTTTGTTGATAGATTCCTGGGAAAAGGAAGCTAATCAAGGAAACCTGTGTTTTTGTGCATGTGTGCGTGTTAAGAGTTGAAGACTTGCTCGAAACGAAGGAAATGAAGGAGAAGAAAATATCAAATAATAAAGCTCACCAAGTCTAACTTGTCTTGAAAGTGCGAGAATTGTTTCTAGAATATCCTATATGTGTGGTCACTGCGCTTTTGTTTGAGTAAGACTAGGGACAGGATGCAGTTTCACTAGGGAGCCTACTCTATTATTGAACAAAAATAATCATTTAAGAGTACTTGTGTAATGAGACAAACTCCTCCCAATAATTTACCTCATTCATCTCAGTTCTATCTTTTAGAATACCATGTTTGAGTGCAAAGCATCTCCCAGATGGCAGCTCTTTGGCTATTTGAATTCAATTCTTATCACATACCTGTTACCCTGTTTTCATTAAGTAAAAAAGAACATTCAAAGTATATCATCAATTGGGCACATTACTCTGGAGGCTCTTGGGTTTGTCGATATAACTTTAATCAAGGCATATTGTAGAGCGGGGACTTTAAATTCCCTTAACAAAACATTGGCGGGCGGTGCGACGGGGGCTCAGCGGCAGAATTCTCGCCTGCCATGCTGGAGACCCAGGTTCAATTCCTGATGCCTGCCCATGCAAAAAAAAAAATTGATATTTTGAATTCCTAATTGTTCCCTGCAAAGAGCCCAAGTTTTGAAGCCTACTCAAAAAGCAGCTGTATTTGTTTGGGTTGTCAGGATGTGTCAGTATACAAAAGCAAGATGAGGGGAAGTGGGAGTGTAATAATGGTACATTTTTATATAAGATGTTCAGGGAAGGCCTGTCTGAAAAGATAACCTTTGATCAGGGATCTTTGGGGGGCAAATTTGTGGGGAGAAAATCCCAAGAAAGAGAATATCAAGTGCAGAATAAAATCCTTTTAGCTTTAGAGTGGTTAGCCTATTGAAGAAGGAGTTAAGAAGAAAGCGTCTTTTGCAGAGAGGTTGAGAGAAGGAGTGGTGGGAGATGAGGTCCAGTGTATATTGGGGGGAAATTAAATTATGCAGGCCTTTCTAAGGACTTTGGCTTTTATTCTGCATAGTATAGGAAAGGAGTTTTACAGTAGAGTGACATGGAGTGACATCTGATTTAACAGGTACACTCTGGCTTCTTGTTTGAATATACCATGAATGTAGAGTGATCAGGTGAAAGCAGATGGTGACATGGGCCATGGTCGTGGTGGAGTTAGAGGTATAAGGAACTGTTAAAGGGTAGATGTGAAACATGTAAGAAAGAGACGTCAATGATGGCTCCCAGGTTTTTAGACTGGGCAGCAAAGGTGGAATGGCTGTATACTGAGATGGATAGATGGTGAGATGAACAGGGGAAATCAGGTGTTTACTTTGGGATATGTTAAGGTTGAGATGTGTGTGAGATATTGATGATGTCTGTTAAACACTCAGAATAGATAAATCTGGATTTCAGAGGTGAGGTCAGGGTTGGAGATACAGATTTGAAAGCCTACAATGCATAGCTGGCCCAAAAGGATGGAACTAGAAGAAATAATCTGGGGAAGGGATATACATAAGAAAGAGAAGAAAACCAAAAACTGACCTCTGAGGCATGTGCATATGTAGAGATTGAGAACTCAATGAGGAAGAACCAGCAAGTATACCCAAGGAGGGAGCAGGAAAATCAGAGAAGGTGTTTTCCCAGAAGCCAAGTGAAGTATTTCAGGAAGGGATTATTCTGATCTGACAAATGCTGCTGATAGATCAAACAAGATGAGAACCAAATCTAGCGGTGATTTTGTAATTGGTTACTTTGATAAAAGCAGTGTTATTGAAATGGAGGTGATGAAAATCTGACTGGAATGTGTTTAAGAGAAAATGAAAGAAGTAGAGTTGGGGGCAGCAAATGGACAACTTTTTATTTTAAATGCAATTTTATTGAGATATATTTGCATACCATATAATCATCCACTGTGCACAATCAGTGATTCACAGTATCATCGTATAGTTGTGCATTCATTGCCGCCATCAATTTTTGAACATTTTCACTACTCCAAAAAAAGTGAACAAATTGGAAATCAAAATAAAAAAGAATACCTAAAAACATCCCATAACTTCTTCCCCCATATTATTTACTTGCTTTTTGTCTTTATTTTCTTACTCATCTGTCCATACATGGGCTTTAAGAAATGTCAATCACAAAGTTTTCATGATTACACAATCACACCTTAAAAGCTATATAGTTATACAATCGTCTTCAAGAGTCAAAGCTACAAAAGGTGGGAAATAAATGAAACAAAGTACAATTTCAGTGACTGAGAGATTTCAAATCCAGTTGAAAAGTGATTCTGGAGGTTGTTCTTATGCAGTGTAGAGATATCCTCTTTCAGTTTTTGGTGCATTGGAGTAACTAGAGGGAAATACCTGAACAACTCATTTGAGTAATTTTGCTATAACAGGGAGAAGAGAATTAGAGCAATATTTGTGGTGGGGTGTGGGAAGGGATTAAGGGCTGTTTGTTTTTCGGATTGAATATGTTATGTTTGTAGAGAATGATCTGATGTAGTAATCCAGAAGAGAAGATAAAATTAACCTTACATGTGAGAAAGGGCACATCTGGAATGGGGCTGTTGAATAGCTGTGAAGGGATGGAAGGCAGTGCAGATTTCGAGGAATTGGCCTCGGATAGGTGCAGGAATTGTTTGTTTGTAATGGAAGAGAGGCAGACGGCATGGACACAGGAAGAAGTAGGTGGGAGATGTGGGAATGGGAGCCTGGGGAAGTTTTTTTCAAATCGCTTTCTATGTTTTTAGTGATAAAGAAATCTGAGAGTGAGGAAGTAGTCAGAGGTAGTGGAGATTTGAGGGGAGAGAAAAAGATGTAAATACATCATCAAGGTGAGTGGGAGAAGGGTGGACTGGAAATGCTGGGGAGCAGCAGGGACACACTTGAGGTTAAAGCCCATGAATTTAAAATAGGATTTATTAGTATAGGGATCAATCAATATTTGTTCATGCAAAATGATGAATTGTGGATTTCTGAGTTCTTTTCACAGCACCTAGCAGCCTTGCAGTTGCTAGCCTTGCTAGGTTGTAATCACAAGGCAATGGGAAGCAGATGGATTTCCTAAGGTAGGGAGGGCATTACACTGGAAAAACCAGCCACCGGTAGTGGATTTGATAGACAGTAAGGCGTACGTCAGAGTTGTTATTACAAATTCGGCCCTGGGTGAAGTAAACCATGATAATTGAACAATCATTTAGATGTTTGAGATAGAGGAACTTTAGTGATCATCTTTAGAATGAATTCCTAATTTTGTAAATGAGGAAACTGAGATCCAGAGTGAGTAAAAGGATCACTTTTATTCCATGGTGAATCCTACTTTTTTTTTTAGCAGAGGATTTTGAATTTCATATTAAGTATTCTCTTCCAGGAGTTACATTTTACTCTAATTGTATTCCTTCTAATAGCACCTTCCTGTTTGCTTTTTCAATTTGTGTTTGATTGTACAGTCATGTAAATTCTTTTTGACAGATTTGTTATTAAGGTGAGAAAGATGGGTAAGAATTCTAGTTTTAAAAAGCTCATTAATTTTAAAGAAACATGCCATGAATAAATAAATGTCTTCAGTGCTATATTTTTCTTTTTACATTTTTTCTTCTGGATGAATAGAATTCTTTCAAAAGTGATAGGTTATTTAAAAATGATTAGATAGGAGTTACATAAAAATTCTACGAAGCATGTGCACTGTTCCCATAAATAGGTTGAATGTAACACTTGGACGGTGAAGTCTTATCATCAACAATACAAGACTACATTGTAGCCTTTCTTTACAAAACTAGTTATAAAATTTTTCTTTTCTTTTTAAAGCATTTTCAAAGTACCTTTTACTTGGGTGAGCATTAGTAAATAAAAGTCCTCTCACCAATATATATATTTCTTAAGTGTATTGGCTGGGAAAAGGATGTCCTTGACCTACTTGTTTACAAGAAATAAAACCAGCTACACTCTACCTTTAGCCCAGTAGCAAGTTTAATAGAGGGTGAGTGAGCTGTCACTATGTACGTTTTAACAGAAGCTGACTTTCCTAAACTTCAGGAAAAACGCCAATGATATCACTTTAAAAATATGCAGTGATACTTATGCATGACCATTTTTAGAAAGTCAATCCTTGTCTAGTTGGGTAGCAAATAAACAGTGCGAAAATATATTTATATTGTCAACCAGATTCTTCTGACCACTAAACTTATGGCTAGGATCTAAGTTAGGGTACCCAAACACTCTACCCCTCTGTGCTTTTTTTGACTGGGGAGGTGGACACAGGATGCTGGTAGCCGAATGGGGATCAAAGTATCTGCTTTATTAATGGGCTAGGGAGTTCCCAATAATTTCCCCAATACAGAACTTTCTGGCAAAGATAGATTGGAAAACATGGCTTAGCCCTCAAACTAAAGTGAAAGCCTTCTACTCCTCTTCAGGTCTAAACTTGGGGACTCCCCCCTCGCCCCCCGCCTTGGGAGCGCTGTCCCAGTGCTCTCTAACTCTCTGGGAACGTGAGGCAGGAGAGAAGGTTCTCTCTGGGAAGCCACCACATTGCCAGGGTACAGCAGATTCAGAAGATAGAGATTCTGAGATGTGTGTGCATGTGTTCTGTACGTGTGGATAAAACTTTTAAATATTTGATATAAATATTATTCTGTGGATAATATTTAATAAAGTACCCCTACTAAGTAGTGACAAATTCTGATGGATAAAATTAGCCACTGTATTGGCTGAAGAGAAATGAATAAGTTGGTAAAGGAGCAGCAACTTTTTTTTCTAACACAGACACTTGCTACTCTAATGTGCAGTAGCCCTGGGGACAGCAGCATCAGTGTCACTTGCAAGGTTGTTGGAAATGTAGAATCTTAGGCTCCCTCTCAGATGAATTAGAATTTTACTAAGACCTACCCCCCACATTTGTTTGCACATTAAATTTGAGAAGCGCCTCTCTAAAGGCTAGAAATTTCTTCTGTGGTCTAAGGCATAATACAGGGAAGAGAAGTACTTTCAGTTGGAGTCTGCACTTTACATTATCTAAAGCAGTATTTTGCATTTTTCAAATAGCCCAAGAATTACAGAGGGAGGGCCTATTTTGTGATCTTTCCACTGAACAACTGCAACAATCAGAACATCTTATTGTTAAGATGTGCATATTTGTAACACATAAGTTATCATTTGTAAAGGATTTCTGCTACTAAATAAGAAATAATAAACATTAAATTGAGTGTGAGGAGATCTGCCTGTAATTATCTAGTTATATGCATCTGCCTACATAATAAAAGAGATGTGATAACCTAGCAGGGTCTTGATTTCCTTAGCAGTGGGAGTTCACTATGCATGAGCTGGGAATGGGGTTGGAATTCCAGACAGAAGGCATAGAATATCAATTAAAAGTACAGCTGTTAAATAAACCTGACACTTCTAAATAAATGAAAATACATTAGTATGCCTGGTTTGTAGGGCAGACACCCTATGTGTTTGTGAGGTGTTGATGATGGGACAGGTGGTTATATTCGCGAGATATGAGGTTACTGTCATTTATGGCATTTCCAAGTATTTGGAATTTTGTCTAAGACCAAAAAGAAGTTAGAGAAGATGAGTGAAGTAGCATTTTAGAAAGCTAATGCTGACTGTGGTACAAAGAATCTGAGTCAGCAGGACCAGAGATGGAGAGATCAGTTAGGAAACTTGAAATAATCTAGGTGAGAATGATGATAATGTGAATTAGATGTGGAAATCGGAAAGAAGAGAAATGAGCTACTTAGGAGAAAAAATGTATAGGGTTTTTATTTTTATAGTTTTTTGTTATTTATTTAATAATGCATTCATTTTTTTAAAAATTATCCTTTTAATGTTATGCTAGGCATAAATTTCAGTGTTAGATAGAAAATTTAACTTTGCAGAATATGATATCATCTTCTTTTTCATTTGGCCATTCATTTAGTAAATATAGTGCTTACTGGACTGTGTTCTAGAATTTGATGGACTGGACCTTTACTACAGAAATAAGAGCGTTATTTAACATCAGCGTTAAAACAAATTAGTGTCAGCGTTAAACAGTGGGGCATGTGCCAGAGTAGGCAAGTTAATTTTGTACGAGAGAGAAGCTCTAATCCTTAACCAATGACTGATCCTTGATCTCCTTTTTAGAAGAAGAAGATTATTGATTGATAAATGGCATTGAAAATAATACTAAATTATCATTGCAGCTGCAAAATATTAAGACTTGTGTTCCTTAAAGAAGATATTATTGCTCGTGATCATAGCTCCTGTTTCCTATTTTTAGTTGAGAATCGCATATACTTTATCCCACTTTTGGGTATAGACTGGAGAAAGCTTGAAGAACATAATCAATTGAAATAACTGCTTCTTTAACTTGATCTGCTAGCTTTTATTAATTTTGGTTTTCTTTGTCTCTCAGGTCTTTGAACCACAAGGAGAGAGATATCTGAGAAAATACATCCTACATCTTGGACTCTTCATTATCTTGACCCACTATATACAAAACCTTGCTTTCCCTCTCTTGATCTGCTTAGCTTTATTATGCATTGCTAGCCACTGGAAAGAAAAGTGAGGCTATTTCTGATACGATTTTTGTATAGGGTAATAGTATATTACTCAGTTTAGATACTTGAGAAACGTAATTATTTTAGGGTAGGGATTATGTGATCCTTGTTTTGGTGTCACTTTTGTGTCCCCCTCAAAAAGCAACTTATATAAACAAATAAATAATTATTAATTGAATAGTTATAGCTCAAATAAATGGTTGCTGAATTAAATGCTGAAAGCCTGAGTTAACAACTACATTCTGTAAATTAGGAATGAGGAAATTGATTTATAGTCATAGTAATCGTAGTAATCAAATAAATAAAATCAAAAAATCAAAAAAAAGTAATCATCATGGTAATCAAATAAATAAAATGGTATTAAATATTTTCTATGATGCTGATATTTCTTTCTCTAGAAATTTCTAAAGCCATGTAATTAAAAATATTTAATTTTATCACTTTAGCACTTAGCTCAAAAAAATGTAATTTCTTTGGCACTTGTTCCCCTGATCTCCTTTTTTGACTTTATCACGTGTTTTTTTCCACTACACATGATTATATGTTCAGACTTCTTGATTTCCTTTTGAATTTGGAAGAAAGTATAGATAACTATTAAGGGTATTTAATGTGTGCCTTCATTTTTCAGTGACTTCAGCTATCATTTATATGAAAGCTTAAATAAAAAGAATTTCTGACAGCATAAGCAAACAGAAACCAGGTTTGATAGACTGCAGCATGCATGAAGTGCATATTCTGTCTGAAAAAATTCAAGTATCCAACACATCTGGCATCTTTTCTGTACTCTGTATCCATCTCCGCCAGCCAATCTTGTGCTTTTGTGGCAGCAATGACATTGATGAATCACTTTAATTTACCAGGCAACCGACACTTTGCAGAGACTATTTGTAACAACCAGTTAGAGCTGGTCCTGATCATTTCAGATACGTGTATTGTTTCCAAAAAAATTGCAACTGATCAAAGCAATTTATATGCGTACATTTGTATATGTTATCTATCCTTGCACCACAAATATACAAATATGTAGGAATATATATTTTAGTGTCCTCTGTTTTTTTCCCCCCTCTTAGCTCATTCTGTTCATTTTGTGTGGAAAAAGTAATACCTATATGAATATATGCTAATTTGGTTACTATGATGTAATTTGGATTTTTTTAATTTTGAGAATAATGTTTAAATTTATAAGTACAGGAATTGATTTTTAGAAAGAGGTATTATCGTTCAGCTGTATTATGTGCTTTAAAGTAATAAATTGTTATTTTGACAATAGCAAGTTCTGGTATCAATTTTTCACTTAAATAGGTTTAGGCGTGAGGTGAGGACCAGGCAATAGAACAAATAAACCCCCTAAGTATTATAGGATTTAAAAGGAAATATACCTAATGGTAGTATTTTAAAAAGATAGCCTTGGGAACCCTGTGGGGGAGAGAGAATATAATTACATGTAGTATGAAAATATCATGTTCTCTTGATGCATAGAGTATATGGGAGTTTTATCTTTTTGAAATGCTTTGAGTTAACATAATACTTGGGTGGGCTAGATAACTTATTGCATGATTAGGTGGTACTACTATAGAATTATTTTTCAGTTAGCATATTTGTATCATACCTACCATATACCAAGGCCTGTACCAGATGTTTTCACGTGTAGCAGTACATTAGGTGGCATATTGGGTTTGGTGTACTCTTCTATTGTTACTTTTTTATTCCTGAAATTCTATTAATAAAACCTAAAACTTATATCAATCTTAAAATATTTATTATGTACCTATTTTTATTCTATGTGTTTTCCCTGGGAAGAATTATTCTTTTAATTTTCATAGATATCTACCCTTAGGTATGAGTGACCTTACAAGCAAGATTTATAGAGGAGATAGGAATGAGTTTTGAGACCTTGACTATTGGATCCCAGTTGATAGAGGACAAAAATTAAGAGCCAGATGATAAAGAATGTCATTTGTTTGTTTTTACCTATATCACATATTGAATAAGACTGATTCTGGCTACTATTACTAATGTTTACTTGAATAAAACATTGCTTATACATTAGAATAAATCACATCCTTTACATCTAAGTTATTTCCATTTTTTTAAGCTATGTAATAGTCTAAGAATGACTTGTAATTTTTTCTTTCTGTAACAGTAATGCAGGCACAGCATTTCATCAAAGTGAATTTCCTGGATAGTGTAATATAGGAGGCTGGTGTTTGGGAATGGTTTCTTGTGTGGGGATATCCATGAGAAATAATCCTTGTTCTACAGAAAAAGCTGCGAGTGGCTTTCATGAAATCCCCTAAATCAGGGAAATCCAATACTTGATATTTTTGTGTGCTTTCACATTTTCTGCCATAGCCTTGGTGGAAACTGGTCTTATCTCTAAGGAAAGCAAGATAACATATTTGATTTACCCACTGAGGAAAGGATGTTCGTGTGCATTCAATCGATTTCTGGCCCTTTAAAAGATATTTACAAAGCATGTTCTAATCATTGTCTATGAATCTCAATCTTGACTTTTGTTGTCAAGTTAAAGAAACATGCTTAGCTGTGTGAGAAGTTTCTAAAAATGATTTTCTTTTGGTCCAAGACAGCTTTAGCATTTATCATTTCTCTTTCATTTATGTTTGAGTTTGGGACTGGAGAAGATGCTGGTGCTAAAAATGTATTTAAAATAACCTGACTTTAATAGATTTTAATGAGTTCACTGGTCTACTGTGCTGTTCTGCTGTGGTCTGATCTCTTTCCTGGGCACTTTCCCACTAAAGGGCCAATGCCAAGTTTGGCTATAGAGATCAAGCTGAAAGGACAAAGCCAAAGCAGAATATAAAACATAGGATAAAAACAGGAACACATAACCGAGATAGACAAGGTGACTGCACAAATATTGTCCAAACAGGAACACTGAGAGTGAAAGAGAACAGTTTTAAAAATAGTGCTGCAACACTGTATATAAATGGGGAGTGTCTCAAGCAATGGGGCATATGGTAACCCTAGCCATAGAACTAATAAAATTATCGAGACTAATGCTCAGTGACCAAATGCTTCATTTTTTTGAGGATTGTCAGGCAGGTCTTTGAGTAGACACTTGTGGTTTACAGAAATAGGGTCAAGGTAGACATGTCCCATATTTAGACAGAGCTATATTTAAGTGGGATCTTCTTTTCCCTAGGAAAAGTCCTGATTAGCCTTTTAAAAGAGAGACCGGGATAAAAGTATTGGAGTTTAAACTATACTGTGATCCATTCCAGCCTTTTGTGTTCCTGTAATTAATTTTCTTTACTTCTCTCACATTTCTTAACTCATGCCACCACATTTAAACATTCCTCAGTGTGTTATTAGGAGTTATCTGCATTTGTACATAGTTCAGAGGATGAATGGTTTTAATAGTATTGCTTCTGTTCAAAAGACAAGTTTGGGCCTGATTAGATTTAGGAGTTGGCTTTGAAAATTTGGCCTACCATATTGTTTCCAAATGAAAATGTGAGGAACCAGGGAACAGATCATACAACTCAAATGCGCTTCTATTTTACTGGTATTTTTCTATTATTTAAATGTCAAAGAACTTTTTCAGTCTCTTTGTACTATTGCATTATTTCTTTTACATTTAATTTGCATTTCTCTGCTTTTAGTTTATATCTTTCATATTCATACAGTGTGTGTATATATATATTAATATCATTCATATTTGTACCACTGCATATCAGGACTTTTATGATAACATGCTTCCTATGTTTTTTTTTTTAATATTTTTATCCAAGAAAACAAACACAACACTTAGAACCACCCAAAATGGATATCTTACGTTAGCTTAACCATAGGCCTATTTAAATAAAGTATCCAAATAATCATTGTTAAACCTGTGTTTGCACAATAAGTTTCATAAACAAATTTAAAATTGAGGCAACAGGGAAAAAAGTCTACAAATTCAGATAGCAAAGTTCTTAAATTCTAAATATTAAACACCAAATTAAATACCATTTGATCAGCTCTCAAAACTGTGAATGTTCCTCAAAATAACAAGTAGAAAGTTCTTACAAATATCTACATTGGTTTAGTAATGATCTATGTTACTAAACGTTTTCTTGATTTCAGGAAAATATGAAGATACAAATATTTTTACAATTAACATTCAAAAATCTTCCTGTGTTTTTAATTGAAATATTTATTGAGATAATTGTAGATTCGTGCAGAGAGATTGTTTGTACTCTTTACCCAGTTTCCACCATCTTGCAAAATTATAGTACAGTGTTACAGCCAGGATGTTTATATCGATACAATCTACTAACCCTATTCATAATTCCCCAGTTTTACTTTTATTTGTGTATGTGTTGGGGGGGCAGTTCTTCACAATTTTATCACATGTAGGTTTCTCTATCCATCACCTACTCAAGATATTGAAAAGCAGAATCGCCCCAAAGGTCGCTGTTGTCACCCTTACATGCCTACCCGACCTCTCTTTCACACCCAGCCCTAACCCTGGGCACCACTAATGTATTTCCCATGTCTAAAAATTTGCCATTTCAAAAATACTGTATAAATGGAATCATACAGTAGGCAGACTTTTTGGACTGAGTTTTCCTATGGTTCTTAAACAATCCATATGTATTTTTTTCCCTATAAAGTTTTGGCCAGATGACTGAGAATATGATAGAAGACCACGGTGATTTTACTATTAGACATTCAGGATAAAGTATTATTTCTCTGTATTTTAGAACATAGGAAAAATAGTAAGTCTTCATTATTTGTATGAATAGAGGGAGATGCGAGGCAATTTAACTAAGACTACAACAGACAATAAAGAAAGAATTATGTGACTCTGTGTCACCAAAAACAGTGCATTGGTGCTTCAGTGGAAGATTCCCTGGAAATTGATTATTGGAGGACAGTGTGGACCAGACATTCTCAGCGGTGTCACAAGTGAGAGGAAAAAAAGGTGAATCTGGAGTTAGAATGCCTAGTAATTGAAACTATATTGAGCCTGTCTTACTATTTTGAAGTTCCCTTACTAGAAGAGTATATTAAATGTGAGCACCCTTCATCCAGTGATTTTGGTGATGTGATTTTGGATTTAGAAGAAACCACTTAAAATTTCTGCATTTTATTGAATATGACATAGATCACAGAAGCTTTTTCAGTTGTAGGCACCAAATTACAGAATTTTTATGGGATTTCTCAGTTTATTTATCCTATGAGGAAGAAAATAAACAAATTTAATATTCCTGACAATGACTTCTGGAGTGAGCCAGAACCCAACATCATGGGATTGAGAAAGCCTTCTTGACCAAAAGGCAGAAGAGAAAAATGAGGCAAAATAAAGTTTTAGAATATTTTTATTGAGAAATATCCACACACATACAGTCTGTACATGGCATACAAATTAGTGGCTCACAATATCTTCATATAGTTGTGTCTTCATCACCATGATCATTTTTAGAACACTTGCGTCACTCCTGAAAATCAAATAAAAATGCAAATGAAAAAATCTTACATATCCCATACCCCTTACCCTCGCCTCTCACTGACGAGTATTTCAATTTACCCACTTTTTTACCCTTTATCTCCCCTATTATTTATTTATTTTTTATTCTTATTTTTTACTCATCTGTCCATACCCTGGATGAAAGGAGCATCAGACACAAGGTTTTTACACTCACATGGTCACATCGTAAAAGCTATATTGCTATACAGTCGTCTTCATGAATCAAGGCTACTGGAATTGATTCAGGTACTTTCCTCTGGCCACTCCAATACACCATAAACTAAAAAGGGATATCTATATAATGCATAAGAGTACCCTTCAAGGTAACCACTCAACTCTGTTTGTAATCTCTCAGTCACTAAAACTTTATTTTGCCTCATTTTTCTCTTCTGCCTTTTGGTCAAGAAGGCTTTCTCAATCCCTTGATGTTGGGTTCTGGCTCACTCCAGGAATCCTATCCCATATTGCCGGGGAGACTTACATCCCTGGGAGTCATGTCCCACAAAATGAGGGAGGGCAGTGAGTTCACCTGCCAAGTTGGCTTAGAGAGAGAGGCCACATCTGAGCAGCAAAAGAGATTGTCTGGGGGTGACTCTTAGGAATAATTATAAGTAGGCTTAGCTTCTCCTCTGCAGGAATAAGTTTCATAAGAATGAACCCCAAGATTGAGGGCTCAGCCTGTAGGTTGTCCCCACCGCTTGTGAGAATATCAGCAATTCCCCAGACACAGAAGTTTAATATTTCCTCCTTTCTCCCCAGTCATCCAAGGGGACTTTGCAAATCCTTTTTTATTCTCTGTCCAAAGTACTTTGGAATATATCAGGGCATCATACTAACTTGAACAAGCAACAAGATCTCACGCCCTATTCAAGATCTCATATAATTATGGTGTTCAAATAAACTAACCATACAGGTTAATGAATTTTGCACCAAATAAACATCCCTTCCTTTGGTCTCACACAGAAGCTGAAGTTTTCTTTTTTCTTTTTTGGCATGGGCAGGCTCCTGGAATTGAACCCAGGTCTCCGGCATGGTAGGCGAGAATTCTGCCGCTGAGCCACCATTGTACTGCCCCAGAAGTTGAAGTTTTAAAATATGGACAATATCATCCTTTACGTTGTATTCTGATTTCTTGGTCCTATCCAAATCAGCTTGATTCCTTAATGACTTCTTAAAGGCAAATAATGTCTTGTTCATCTTTGTATCTTCAGTACCTTAGCTAAGTAAAATATGCTTAGTAAATATGTTTTGGGTAATTCTGGTTTATGAAATTGGGAAGTTACTCTGTGTAAATGTTTATTATCCTAGTACTTTAAAAATCAATATGGCCTTTATTTATTACTAAGAAATAAGTTGAAATTTCCAAATGATGGCGTCATTCAAATCTTTTCAAAAAGGGATTTTATATTTAGCTATGTACAGAACCCAGCTAATCAATTTGAGTTCCTAGTTATAGCTCAGGTGTGCATCAGAGGACAGCACAAAAGACAGACTCCTGAGCTTCACATATTATATGGGGATCTCCAGGGTTTGCGTTTTGGTTCATTTTTCTTTCCCACTACCCTTTTCTTTTCTCATTGTTTTGTAGGATGTCAGTATCATCTAACACATATTTGAAATGTGTTTTAAAAATATTGTTATAAAATGACATTATTAATGAATTTCTCAGTGTGCATATTGTACAGTGAAAACCACGTTATGTTGAAAATCCCTGGCTTCTTGAAAGTAGCAGGAAACTTTTTTTTGTATGCTGTATGTTCGGGTCATACTTCATTATTTTTCCATGTGAGTATCCCGTTATTGCAGCACCGTTTTTTTGTTGTTGTTGAATTTTTGTTTGTTTGTTTTGCTTGTTTTTTTCTTTTTTTTTTTTTTGAAAGTGAATGGACCAGGAATTGAACCTGGGTCTCCTGCATGGCAGACGAGAATTATATACTGAACTACCCTTGCAACCCTGCAGGAAGCTTTTTATATAGTATGTTGATCATCCTTGCTTTTTATTTGCTGTTGAGTGTACTGCAACAAACTTTTTCTTTCAGTTCTCTAAATACTTCATTATGTTATGAAAAAGTTATGCTATCGGGCATATATAAAGACTAATTAATAAAAAACACATAATCTGTTCTATCTCACACATGATTTAAAGTACATTTAAAGGGGGAAGAGATTTCTGTTTTTTCGGAGATGTTTCCAGGGTCCTGGAATAATGCTTGGTATAAAATAGCTAATCAACAAAGGTGCTCTTTTAAATTAATTAATGATAATGTTTTGAAATATTTGTGTTTAAAATTGATACAGAGTACTCTGAATAGTTCTAGTACTGAGAAAGTTTCCAGAAGTTTTAAGTTAGTCCATGAGATCATAATTATCCCAGTCCTTATTAGAGTACTTCCAGATGATTTTGAATTTTCTAAGAATACCAAGGGATTTTAGTTTAAAAGGGAATCTCTTTCACTTGTTTACTCAGGCAGCATTCAGTGGTTCAGTGCAGCACTCTCAAGCCCCATATATATATAACTTCTCGCTCATAAGACAGGCCCGTGGTGCTTGGCCGCATTTTTTCAACCCAATCTTCTACTCTTCACTGAGTCCACTCAGTGAAGTCCAAAGTGGTTTTCTGGCATCTCTCCTGAAGTTGAAAAGGAAAAGGAAAAGGAAAAATAAATCCAAACTACAAACCTCCCTCTTGAGTTTAGGACACATTTCTGTAGATCCATTACCTCATTTGCTCTTGCAACAAACCTGAGAGAAGATTGTATTTTCTGTTTTTTTGACAGTTGAGAAAATAGAGGCTCATAGAGACTATGGAAATAACTCAGTATCATACATTTCGTGAATTTGGAACTGTCTTTGGCCTTGCAGCAGTTAGGGGCTTTTCCTCGGTAATGGATTTAAGAGGGTCACAAATGCTTTTCTGCATCTCTCATCAAGAGGTGGAAAATAAATCTGGGATAGCTCTGGGACTTGCTTTGACCAATCCAGGTGATGCTTATGTCAGTTATGGATTTAGGCCTTAAGAGGCCTGCTATTAACCACTTTTCGTGACTCGGACTGTGGACTTATCATATAATGTGGTTGACAAACCTACATGAGACCCTGTGAGGAGACAGAGAGAGTCTGTAGCTGGTCTGTAGCTGGTCTGTAGCTATTCCAGACATCCCAGCTGAAACACCAGATGTATGAGCGAAGTCTTTTTAGATTTCAGTCCCAACTGAGCCCTGAGAAGACTGAAGTTGCATGAGTAACCTAAAGTGAGACCACAAAAAAACACCCATCTGAGCCTATTTCAGATTGCACAATCATGAGCAAATAAAGTTTTTATAAGCTACTAAGTTTTTTAAAAATGCAATTTTATTGAGATACATTATATATTCACATACATTTAATCATCCAAATTGTAACAGTCAGTAGTTCATAGTATCATCATATAGCTGTCCACTCGTCATCACTATCAATTTTTGAGCATTTTCATTACTCCAAAGAAAAAAAAAGAATAAAAATAATAGTAAAAGTGAAAAACAAGACCCAAAACATTCCATACCCTCTTCCCTCCATTATTTATTTATTTTCTGTCTTTATTTTTTTTCTTATTCATTTGTCCACTGAATACAGTGAGTGTCAGTAACAAGGTTTTCACAATCACAATTTCAAGGTGGCCACATCTTGAAAGCTCCATAGTTTGCAATTATTTTCAAGAATCAAGACTATTATTGGATTACCATTGAACAGTATTTCGATCTAGCTACTCTAATACACCAAAAACTGAAAGGGGATATCTATATACTGCATAAGAATAACCTCCAGAATAATTTCTTGGCTCTATTTGAAATCTCTCAGCCACTGAAACTTTATTTTGTTTCATTTCTCTTCCCCGTTAGGTCATGGGGCTTTTTCACGCCGGTGATGCCAGGGCCGGTCTCATCACCTGGAATCACTTCCCATGTTGCCAGGGAGATTTACATCCCTGGGAGTCGTGCCCCAACTAGGGGCGGAGGGTGCTGAGCTCACCTGTAGAGCCGGCTTAGAGAGAGAGAGGCCACATCTGAGCAACAAAAGAGGTTGTCTGGGAGTGACTCTTAGGCATAATCATAAGTAGGCTTAGCTTCTCCTTTTCAGGAATAATATTCATAAGGGAATGCCTCAAGATTGAGGGCTTGGCCCATCAAATGATAGTCCCCAATAATTGTGAGAATATCAGCTCCTTCCCAGGTGAAGAAGTTTAATATTTCCAACAGTTCCTCAAAAGGACTTTGCAAATATTTTTTAATCTTCTACCCAGGTTACTCTGGTATGTATTAGTAAACCATTACATTTTGGAGTGTTTTATGAAGTAGTGATAGATATCTGAAACAGCCACTGACTTTCAAAAGCATTTAGTCTTCATTTTCAGCAAGGCTGAGAATTAGTTTCTGCAATCAGTATGCCCATCCCAGGATCCTGTAATCTCAGCCAAAATGTGGTTCAGAGAAATTTGAGGGATGTGGGGTGTTAAAACTGGAGAAGTGAAGATTTGAATGGGATAAGGAGATTTAATCTCAACCACTTGAGGGCTATGATATAAGAGGAATATATTAAGATTTGAGACTTCAAGAAATGGAAAGAAAAAATTATTGGGCACCATGTATAAATAAATATATTTAATGTCAATGGAGCGAAGCTTTCACTGCAATAAAATACGGAACTGTCATACGTAATGGACTATCATAAATGTCACGGGCTCCCAATGAAGTTAGTAAGTTCTTCGTTGTGTTGAAATGCATGGTAGTCGTGGAGACATGCTGCCTGGTCCTCCCATCAAGGAAGAACTTGCTGTTCAGCTGTAAGGAGTACAGCTAGCTGACAGGTTTAGCTGCAGCACCTTCAGAATCTACTGCAGTATTCAAGCCAAGGCTGCTCTCTTCTGGGGCATTCTCTTGCCAGTGATTGAGTAGGACAGGGCTTGGAGAGGTTAAATAATGTGACCAGTATCACTGTAGCTCAGAAACAGTAGTACCTGGATTTTAACCCAGGTATGTCTGATTTAAGGTCCATACTCCTGTAACTACTACATTAGTAGTAACAGCTACTTTGATACTCTATTCTCCTACCGTTTCTCCTATTGTGCTTTGCTGTGCTGTCACACACTGAAAGCCAAAAGTGCCACTAGTGGCTCTGAAGACTCTGCTGCTGCCGCCATTGTCTCTTATTTCTGCTGCTGTCGAGACCTGGGCTGTGATGTTCAAGGTACAGGGAACTGATGAGCAGGGAGTTAAAGGAACTCTTGTTGCTGCCAAATGTGTTGTTATCACTAACTGCGCTGCTGCTGTCATTAGTGCTGCTGCCAGCACTGCCAGCCCTGCTGTTGCCAGCGCCAATGCTGCTGATGCCTTGGACTCTCAGTGTCCCAGGGTGGTTCTCTAGGCAAGCAGCTGCTTTTAGATTTCACCTGCTCATTACTTAGGTCCTTTGCCTTAGGACTGAGGCTTAACGTCAGGAAGTATGGGCTAGAGGACCATCCAAGATATGTTTCATCTGCCCTAGCATCTGGAGCAACTGACCCTAAATCCAACATGTGCACCTCAGTTTTCTTTTTGTCCTTCCCTAGGGATCTCTTTCCCCAGAGGCTCTTTGGTCCCTCAGGAGATGCCCCACCAACCCTGGAAACATGAACATACACACTTGAACCTTGGATTGAACCTAATATAGCCCCACTCAAATATTTTAGTTTGAAGGAAATAATTTAAATACACTTAAATATAATAATCATGGATGCATACATATAAATTTATACTTATCTGTGCAAGAATTGAATAATGCCAATTATAAATAATTACTATGTAAGTATAAACAACTTTGGTAGCAAGCAACAGTCGTTTGCATGTTTAAAAAGTTAATACCTTACTAGAGGTTCACTGTATGGGATTTGCATTATTTTGGTAACTGTTCTGTAAATTTGAAAATATTTCAAAATAAAAATTTAAAGACACAAAAATAATTACTAGAGCTCAAAAAAACTTAAACCTTTCTTTGACACCCTCTCAATACTTCATACACCTTATCTTAAAACGCTTACAAGATAATTTTGTTGGTGTGGGCAGTTTCCTTTTTTACTTCTCTTTCCAAGTTAACTCACAAAGGGGGCACTAGCGTTTCATAGCTGGAAAATAGGGACATATATGACAATTCACAAATATTTACTTATTAAAGGCATGCAAAATAAGGAATTTTTAATTGGGATAAGAAAGTCACATTGTTAAACTCTATTGCCTTAATTGGAGGCAAACACTTGGATTTATTAATTTAGAAGAGCAGATGAAAATTTATGCCATAGAATTCTGTTTTGTTTACTAGCAATCTGCAGGAAAAAAAAAAGGCTTGTGTCAAGTTCCTAGTTACACATCAAGGACTATTTTTTATCCATTTTACTGTTGGAGTACAATGTAAGTTTATCTTTACAGCTCACCTCAATAGTAAACATTGAGAGTTTTTTTGTGTATTTAATTTTTTATTTAAGATTACGGGGATTGACAAATAATACAAAATACATGCATTTTGGTCAGAGTGAGCATCTTGATTTGCCAAATGTTTGGCTTTGAAGAATGACTATTGTATTTGCATCTGTGACTGTAGTTTTTTTTTCCCCTACTAAATTGATGAGGAAATCGTTGTATTTAATTTATGTAAATATGTGACTTTGAGTTTATTTGTATATTTGTATACAAATATTTGTATATTTATAATTATCCTAACCTCTACATGTTAGAATGTTGTTAAGTGTATTTGTGTCTAATGTGCATTTTTTCTTTTTAATTGCTTTGTTTCTTTTAATTTTAAGGTTGGATTGAAAAAAATGTTAACATATGATATTTAAAAAAACAAATGATATTATTGCATTTAAAACATATACTTAAATATTTTGTTATTTAGCGTTTTATTATTTTTGAGCTACAAATAAGAGTATATTACAAAGAAGTCTAACCTCTGAATAAAATAAAAATGAGAAATGGTGCAAGAGAGAAATAATTTATTTTCTCAATTTTATGTTCTTTCTTTGTTAGGTTTTCATGGGAATTTATGTGTCTTCTTTTTGCATGAGTATGCTAATGTCCCACTGTAGTTAAAATTGTAGAATAAAACATTTAAAAAGTTTCCAGGATAACAAATGCTGTCATTTAAAAATACTAGGTATGTGTTTATGAGTATTTATATCTTCTATATGATCTGCATTTAATGTTTCATTTCAGTTTAACAGCATGTAAATGATGTTTGTTTTATGTCTAGAGATCCTTTTCTAGATAGTTATATTTCTTATGCTCCAAACCTGTAGTTTTGGCAGATGAGATCAAAATCAGCATAATTCAGGGCTCACATTTGAGCAGAACAGTGGGGATATTTCTTGATAGCTTTTTTTGAAGAACTGTTAACTAATTAACTAAACAGATTAAAACAATTCTCTTTAATGTACGCACCTTAGAAAACTTGGGTTCAGGGTTCCTCAGAAAATTTATACAAAACACAGCAAAGCAAAAAAATTATTTGGGGAAAAAAGCAATGAAAATGATAAACTATTTAGGGAATCTCTGGAAATGGAGAGCTCACAGCCTACCTATTTTTGAAGTCAGTATGCTAATTTTAGACTGAATTCTACCACGGGACTGATTTTTCCCCCTTTATGCCTGAATTTATTAACCTGGGAAAGGAGAACTTAAAATTGAAAATAATGACAGCACCTTAATTATGGTGATTTTATTGAAAGCCTACACTGTAATAATAAGATGCATTCTAGGTTTCCAGAGCAGCGACAGCTGTCAAACACCAACATTTTTTCCTGAGAATAGGTTTAGTGTAGTGTTTTTCAAGGACAAGTTGCTCTGCTATTGTCTCAGTGAGCAGTGCTAGTTAATATTCAACAGTTTTCTTAATCAAAATTGTGTGTTCTGCTCCCTGGAGTGTTTGTTAAAGTGATTGTATGTTTATCAGAGCCTTCTACAGCAGAAATAGAGGATTCCTGGACGAGGCTCTGGTAATCAGAACCTATATTATCCTAGGGTGCTGATAAGAAAAGGAAAATGCTGTCAAAATACACTGTTTTTAAAAATAATAATAATAATAATATAGCTTAAGAAGTCAAACCTTTCTCTGAAACCCTTGTACTTTATATAACTTCAATTGTTTATCTAGGATAATGGGGCAGTGAGGTACAGTGATAGCCTACTATAAACTCCAGGAATGACATGCCAATAAGCAATCTGGGGGTCTATTAATCATTGCTTCTGTTGGATGACTGATTAAAGTTCTTTGCAACATGTTTCCTTTAGATTACAGAAAGTTCTTAATGAAATGAAGCTTGGGGGGAGCATTAGAAAGTTCAGTCTGGCATGGCACAAATAGTATTGAAAGGTCACAGGGGAAATAACAAGCTTTGCCAAAAGTAAAATAATGCAGCAGGTAACATTTTCCATGAGGCACTGTGGCTACAAGGCAGGTTTTGTTATTGATTTTGTTTTTAACCCCAAATTATTTTCTTTTGCCAGATGACAGTCAGGGAAGATGAGCTATCCTGATTGTATGTGACTATTTTTGCAAATAGAGATCACACACATTCACACAGTCTGAAATAATTAAGAGTACATCTTTGAAAAATATGTCCCTATAATATTATAAAGGACATTTGGGGGGTATTTCATTTGTTTTTTTCTGCTGTACAGTTCTATAAAGAATGAAGTATTATGCAATCAGTTCATTTTAATTAAATGCTGATGTATTTTGCTCTTGAATGAGAACATTCAATAATAGAAACACTTTTTTGGGGAATTGTTTCATGTAATTAAAAGTGAACTTTGGACATTAACTAGGGAACACTGCACCTATATTCTGTAGGAATTAATCTTTGTAAATGACAATCTTTTTGAAGTCTGCAGCTAGAGATATTGATCACTTCAGTGCTATTGAAACATGTACTACACTTTATGCATTGATCCAAGACTTGGAAATATGGGCACATTAGTGTAAAAAACCTATTGCTGTCACACATTTTAAACTTGAACAATTCTTTTTGCTAATATTCAAAGTAATTTACTTAGTATTGTTATATGTAGTCATTTAATTTTGAATATTACCTTTTACATACATTCATCAACTTTATATTTTTATTCTTAGCTGTAGTGTACAATTATTTAAAAACTTGGATCACAATCAAACTGATTTGATACTAGATATTGGAAGAATTGTGCATCAGTTAGTATAATCAGGAAATAGAAACCACTCTGTAGGTTATGCAGGGTAAGTCTAAAGATAAAGAATTATTAAACAATTACATAAGAATAACTATACGATATAGGAAAACCTGCATGTTATGCTAAGACTGATGGAAAGTAACCAAGGAAGGACAATTTGAAAGGGGTTCAAATCTTGTGGTAGAGGTATAATTCATCCCACTGGATAGCAGAGGTGTTTGCAGGTTTGGCCAAGCATCCAGAGGGTGTCTTCCGTTACTGGGCAAATAGGAGGCAATGAATGCAGTGAGGTACAGACAATCACACTGCGGCTGGGCTTGCAGAGCATAGGGACCCTTTTAAGCTACAGATGGGCAGGGTGGGGCCCTGCGGAGGAAGTGGGGGCTCCGTGGGAATCCCGGCATGCAACTGGGGGAGGGCCAGGTGTGAGCACTATTTATCACTGGTGTGAGCACAAATCCCAACCTCCATGTGGAGAGGGCGTCAGGAAGGTTATCCTTCAGGAAGCTGCAAGATTGCTTAGGAACCACATGAGCTGAGCCCCATGCATGGCTAGGGCATGACTAGGGCAGAGTTCCATTGCATATCCTCACCCAATATCCCTGACCCCCATGCCACCAGACATTGCAGATGAGCCCCTTCCTCCTGCAGTGTCCCTCTACTGTCTTCTGCTGAGAAAGTTCAACATCGTGTATACTGTAAAGAAGAAATGCTTAAAGGAATTCCATCCATGATCACAGAGCAAATATCGAAGGTTAAGTTCATAGCTAAGAGGTGATCATCTGATAACTAACATAGATTACCTTACATTTTCATGCCACCTGTATGTAATATTATGGTAAAACCAACAGTTACCATAAAAATTGGTTTTAAAATGACATGTTGTTTACAGGTGCTCTGAATTTTAGCCCTTTGCTCTTGTCTGTCCTGATCAGTTGCATTGTCCTTGTCTTCAGTAGCTGTGTTAGCATTGTGCTTATTTCTCATTTTATCTTTCATGCACATCATTTATAATACTCAGCAGGGGGATGTGAAGCCCATCTATATATTCCACTGTACGTGTGCTCAAATTCCTTAGATTAAATGTTTGAGCAGGATCAGTAGAAGGAACTCACTGTGTGTCTATTCTCAGTAGAACTGTGTGGATCTCCTTTATAAGCAAGTGAAGAAACTATTTACCCCTGGAGTCTGCACTAGAAATAGCACACAGTTCATTTGGCAAAGCTAAAGAGCAATATTGATTTTGGGGCTCTGAGGAGCATGGAAGTGCATAGATTAATTTGATAGTAGTCAATCATTTTTTTAAATCTTCTATTAGTACAACCATTATTGTGAGTTAGGAGAGGAAAAGTTTTTAGTAACTGCTTCCCACTGTTCTATAGAGTCTATCATTTATATCCATATGTCATATACCCTTGTAATCATAAAGCAATGAGTTGCCTACTATTGTATATTGTATTTATGTAAGAGACGTATACAGGTGTATAGGTATCAAATACAGTGTTTAAAAGGATATATACCGTTAATAATTTGTCGATGAAGTTGGTTTATTATGAACCATAGTATCAGCCATGGTAAATCACTCACAATATTTATATCTATTGTCACTTTTACCTAGGATTTATCACTGGAAAGCACATTTTTTCTAACACCCAGTCAGGTTTGTTATAAACAGTTTATTTTTTTTCTTATATTAAAAGGGAAAAAACTTTTTGATGGAAGTACTGTAATTGCTTTGGCAATTTGCTTTGGATTTATAATCTTTCCTCAGGGTGCTTTTTTTCCCCTTTGGGGAAAAGATGGAGGGAGGAGGGAGTTATTATACCTGATAAGAAAAGTCCAACATGAACAAATCCAACAGATAAATTGCTTGCAATTACATATTTAAAAAGAGTGTTGCAGGAATGTGAACATTGAGAGGCTAATGCTTAAGAACAAATTGTTTATTTGTATTCATGGGATATAGATAGTGCTATGAAAACCGTTATGATCCACTTCTGTAAAATGATTGCTGGAATGCTTATACGAAAAGAAATAGGTTTTGGTATAAAACTATTTTGTAAGAATTTTCTAAAAAAATGGTGAAATCTAGTAACCCTGCATCTAATGCTTGATTTCTAACATTGATATTAAGATCTGTTAATAAATTCATCTTTATCTACCAAGAATATAGCAAAGCATTATATCTTGTAATGGATCTAGGACTAACATATGATACTATTCCCAACTTTAATACACTTACAATCTGTAGTTTCCAATTGTTGCTACTTTTATTTTTTCTATAGTACTGAGAAATGTACAAAATAGAATAAAAAATAAAAAACCTGTTAAGAACAATAAGTGTATGAAAGATATTAAATGGTAATAAAAGTATTTATAAGTGTACAAAGGAGATAAAAGAAAAGGCAAGAACAAGGGGTTAATAAATGATATGGTAGGTTATCAATTAACACGCAGTCCCGAAATCCATCGTATCAATGTCTGTGAAAATTAAACTTGAAAACAAGCAAATAAGTTTGTTTTTCCTTTGGTATTAAAGGTTGGGTATCTATAGATAGCATTTATTGAGTGCATACTAGGTACGCAAATGATATGTACAGGATCAGTTGTCTTTGCCAATCTTTACAATTATCCTTTAGAAGTCCTGAATAAAATATATTTTTTGTAATAAATAAATAGCATATATGCATAATAAATGCAGTTTATATAAAAATGCTTATTTTATTCAGGACTTCATAAAGCAGCTCAGTCACTTCAGGAAAGTTGCACAAAGTCACATAGATAAAATTGATGAAAAGACGTTTGGATCCCAGATTGCATAACCCCAAAACCCAGGACTTCTCCACTACACAGTGGCTTCTGAAAGTCAAAAATAGGTAAAGCATTTGGTTCTTACCATGTATGGTGGAAGGACTTGATAATTTTATTAATTTCCATGCTGAATTTAAAGACTTATTCAGTTGGTAATTCCTATTGCCCAACCACCCAAATTTGACTACTGTTTCTCCTAAAGCGTGCACATAGATGAAAAGCAAAACATATTTTAAATGGGCAGGATGAATATGTTATCATTTAAAAGAAAATGATTTCCTTCCTTGTAACTACCTAGAAACCATTTCTACTTGCTCTTGAGGCTTTTCCTGGTATTTTCATTTCCCTCTTGATTCATGTAACAAAAATCAAGTGTGTTCATTTCACGTTGGGCCTTATTTATAGATTCTTAAATATTACATTGATAAAAATAATCAAATTCCCCTTTTGTTTTCTACCATTCCATTAAGCACATGAATATTTTAATGTTTTATAACTATTTATGTACTTCCTTAATTGGAAAGTAAGGTTCTCATAGTTTGTATCATCATTTTCTCTTCATGACGGAGTCTGCACGTGGAGATCATTTAACAAGTATTATCCATAAGTTAAACGACTGATTCTGAGTGGAGAGAAAATTATGAAATAGGGCTTTGCTAAATGTAAGAAGTAAGAAGTATGATGGACTCAGGGAGTTTCTGAAATTTATTGCAAGAGTATTTTCATTATAGCATATGCATTTCAATATATATGCCATACAAATTTTAATAATTTGGAATAAAATGTTACATTCACATCAGTAGAAGACCTGACGAATTCTTCTAATGCATTAGAAAAATTAGTCAGAGTTTTTACATTGATGTACTTTCCAGAGGTTAAATGCTTTTCCAAAACAAAACAAACAAAAATCCAGAAACATGTCTAAGTTCTAAAAATTGTTTAGAAATATGCTTGCGGCATCATGACTTAGTCAATAGAGAATGGGTTTTAGAGTCACATGACCTGGATTTGATTGCCACTTCCGTCATTTAGCTCTATGAATTTGGCCAAGTTGAGTAACTTCACTCGGCCACATTTCTTCAACTACAATATAGGAATAATCACATCTCTCTTTTAAGGCTGTTGTGAGGATTCAATGTGATGATGAATGAAAAAATATCTGGAACAAAGAGGATTCTCAACAAATGTACCTATTTTTATTTTTAAATATCAAAGTGGTATACTTGATGCAGATTATTTAATGTACTGGAGATTATTAGTTATATAACCCTGAGAGAAAAAAAATCAAGGGAATTTAAAATATATCAAAGGCCTAAACCTCCATTCCTGAGTTTGACTATTTTAAATTTTGAGTAGAACTTATTTAAAACAATTTCCATTCTGTTTTTAAGATAAATGTGTCCAATGCATTTTAGTTCTTGAGAAATTTTAGCCTGATTTTTTTTTTTTTATTTTTCGGCTCTTTCCATGGTATCATCAGTTTCCTATTGGAAAGGGTTAAATTGCTGGTGGCTAATCCTTTTTCTAAACTTAAGGGGGGATTGAGATCTTTAATCTGCTTCCTTTTAACTTCCTTCTCATAAATTATAGAGTTCAGGAAAAAAGAAATTCTTGTTGGATTGAATTTATTACATGCACTAACAGGCCATTGTTAGCTGAGAATTAACTTCAGAGTTTTTATTCATTTGTAATTTAAAAATTAGGATAATTGTGAAAATGAGCATTATACATTAAGGAAACAAGTAGTAAATGTATTGCTCGTTACTTGGTTATTTTTTGGTTGAAGCTGTCCTTTAATGTCTGTTTTCTGTATTACTGAGTCCTCTCAGGTGAGCTTCATACCCTCTTCACCTTCTGGTATTTTTAAATCAAAAGGGTAAAATGGACAATTTCAACAGCCATGTTCAGCTCTGAAAGGCTAGGCTTCTATGTCTAACAGAGATGTCCCAGACCATAGTATAAAATATTTGCAGTGACAAGAAATCTAATAGCCTTTGAAAACTGGACAGAATAAGTAGCTTTCCTTTTTTTTTTTCTCCTTAGGGAATAAATATAAAAGCGAAATTATAGAGAAGAGAATTAATATTTTTCTCTAAATATAGTCATGCTGATAGAGTTCTAGCCCTCACAGGAGGGGGTATTATTATTTAATAGGATTACAAACCAGTTGATCAGCTGACATTCCATAGATGATTGTGGATTTGGAAGGAAAAAAAACTTTATTAAGCATTTGCAAATTTGTAATTGCATTTTATACATTGCCATTTTGATTTTTAACATTTTTTAATAATTAAAAATAACATATAAGTGAATATGTATATGCATTTATGTGTAATGTGCATACATTATGAATGTATGTGTGTGTGGGCTGGTGTATCCTCATTTTACACATGAAGAAATTAACACTCAGAGAAGTCAATCATTGTTTTTCAAGGTCATACAGTTAACAAGCAGCAAAATGGAATTTCATCCCAGTTTGATCTGATTTCAAATCTTAATCTTTTCTGCCCTGTGACTTGATTATAATTTTTAGTGCCTGAAATACAAATGAAAATATTTGTCTATTGTTCTTAATGAAAAGTCATTCATTAATTCAAACATTTGTTGAGTTTTTATTAGTGCTTGGTATTCTAGTCACTGGAGATATAGCTATGAACAAGGCAGGCACGACCCCTGCCTTCATTTTCTAGTGGGAAAGAGAGAAAGGACCAGCAGGAAAAACAAGGAATAAAAATATCAGATAATGATAAGTGCTGGGCAGAAAATTAAAATAAGGTGATGTGATTGAGAGTGACTTAGCAACCTCTTTGGATTGGATAAAGAGGGAAGTTTGCACTAGGGACATGACATTTAAAACTTAAATTTTACCTTCAAAAAAGAGTCAGTCATGTGACAACTGAAAGTGATGGAGGAGTTGTTAATCTGGGTAAAGGAATTAAATATGGCTGGACAGTAATGGGTGAGGCATATGACACAGTTTTGGGCAGTGAGGTCAGGAGGCAGCCCCAAGCCAGGTCACTGCTATAAGTGGCTAATCAGCAGACAGCCTAATGGTAACCCTTTTAGGTCTGTGGAGTTTGTACTCTGGGGGCCAGAGTGGAAGCAGAGATTCCCCGAGATGAAGTGTGTGTTATTGCCGGGTAGAGGTGAAAGTGGCTTGGATTGCAATGGGTTGGATAGTTCCTTGAATTTGCTTTATTATCCTGGTGAATTGGGTATAATTTAGTGAGAAGAAGGAGGAGGTAAAGCAGATATGAGGGTGAGAGTGGAAAATTCAGATTTTTTTTTGGCCAAGTTAAGTTTGAAATATTAGTTGGAACCATGTGAAATTGCAGATATTCAATTTTGGGCTATCAAAAGTAATAATTTCACATGGCTCAGTCTAATACCTACTATACATCCTTGTGGAGATGTCAAATATACAGTTGCACATTTAAGTCTGAAGTACCAGGAAGCAATCTGCATGAAAATACAAATTTAAGAGTCATCAACATGGGAATGGATGAGGTAGGAAAGGGTGTAGAGATAGAGATAACAGTGCTCAAGATAAACCAGTGTGGAGGCAGTATGAATTTTTTGGATTGGGAAGGTCTGAAAAGATACTTATGGGTCCTTTTCCTTTGGCTACTTAGTTATCACCTAAATAGTCACGTGTATTGTTTCTGGAATCTGAATCTGAAATCTCACCTCTGTCTGCTTACATATCTTCCATGTTATTGGTTAAGTAAGCCTTAAGGTAGTCGGAAGATTTTTTTTCTTTTTTATAAAGCCCATGTATTCTTCAGTAGTCTGAGGGATAAAAATATGGTCGAGGTGATAAACAGAAGTTTCATAGCCAAAGTGGCTCTCTGTTCTTTTTCTTTTTACCAAGGGTATAGCTTTCCAACTTGTTGTCAACATACGTGTGCTTATGCACACATGCATAAATCATTCAAAACATGAATTTTGGATTCAGTAAAACTCCTGATTTTGTCCTTCCAATCAGAATGCATATTTTGGAGAATTAAAAAAAAAATTCTGGGCAGGCCACAGTGGCTCAGCAGGCAAAATTCTTGCCTGCCATACCAGAGACCCGGGTTTGATTTGTACCTGCTCGTGCAAAAAAGGAGAAAGAATTCTATGTACTGATAAGGATTAGAAACCAAGAGGATGTATTGGATATGGATAAATTGTAAAATATTTTCTGAACCATTTGTTTGGGTTTGCGTATAAATGCTTTAACTATACTACGTAAGAATTAGTTACTGAAATTAAGACGTCTCTTAGCAAACATTAGGCAAGGCAATAGTATCAAATTCTGAGTATCAGATATACAGGGTAGATACTACTTTAGGTACTTGACTGCTGAAGCAAATATGGTTTGGCTTAAGCAATGGGAATTTATTAGCTTCTCATTTTGAGGCTAAAAGAAAGTCCAAATCAAGATGTGATGGGAGTGATCCTTTCTCCCTAATGACTGTGGCTTCTGGGGCTGACTGTCAATGATCCATGTCCTTAGTTTGTCACATGGCAAGACACATGGTGGCCCCTCTGGGTTCTGCCAATGGCCAGCTTCTGGCAGCTGCATCTGAATTCAGTTTATTTATAAAGGACTCAGTGTTAGGATTAAGACCCATATGGATTGAAGTAGGTCACACCTTAGCTGAAGTAGCCTCATGAAATGGTCCTACTTACAATGAGTTCCCACCCACAAGAATGGATTAAATTTAAGAACATGTTTTACTGGAGTAAATACAGCTTCAATCCACCACACATACTTAATACTACCTGAATAATAATTAACACACAACAACCCTAGAAAAAATATAGATAGAAAATATACTTTTAGAAAGCATATTGAAGTAAAACCTTGCTGTGGGAAATAAAGTGCTCTGAATATTAAACTTAAAGTGGCCCACATGTTTACATCATTATATTTCATTTTAAAGAATGATTTTACATAGATTTAATCCATCCCTGTGTTATAAAAGATGGGATTTCAACTTGCAAAGTAACTGTGAAAATAATTTAGGTCATTTTGAATTCTCTTTACTATTTCTTTAGATTTATAGTGAATTTGAAAAATGTTTCTATACCAAGAGAAAGTCGAAGTTATCATCTTAGCTTACTGTGAATCTGCACTAGCTAAACATCAAATATGATTATAAAATAGGTCATATATAATTACTGAGTCATTATATTGATATCGCTTTTAGTCTTCAGTGTCTTGGAATAGACAGAAGGAAAAACCTGAAATTGTGGAACTGTAATCCATACCAGACTTTGAGATCTGTTCTATAACTGCTTGTTAGGGTGTACTTTGAAATTTATTGCTTTTTTGTATATATGTTGTATGTCACAATAAAAACTGTTAAAAAATTAGTCATATATAGAAAGAGATGTCTGTGTTATTAAATTGATTCAATGGTTATTTTCAAATATATAGTAATTTTTATATATAATCTTCTTTTCCTCTTCTTTCATTTCAAAACCATTTGGCTCCTGTATCTTTTTTCTTGAAAGGAAAACATTTGATTTGATTTTTAGAACAAAGCAGTTTTACATTATGCAGTGGAGAAAATTATCTACTATAAATCTTCCCACATTGTCATAATAACTTGTTGGGTCATAAAAGCATGAAACCAGAAGAGGAAAGAGCAAACTTAAAAAAATTATTTTGGTTTACTTACATTTGCTAAATAAAATACTGGCAGGAGTTGTTTTATAACTTATTTTAAATAAATTGGGCAAATATTGTTTTCTTTTTATTGATGATTAGATTTACTAGTTTTGAAGTTCTCTATATATAAGTGTTGGAAGTGAAAAATGTACATTGGGGAATGGACTTTAGAAACAGGTCCACATGGCACCAGCAAAATGTCTTTATCTCTGTTGCATACTATTATTTCCCTAGGGCTTGGCACATAGTAAGTCCTTAATAATGAACGAATGAATCTATTAAAGTATGAGGGTAAAGATAAAATTTTGCCATAAAAACAATTCCTGAAGGTAAGTTCATATACATTAGTGGAGTCTTTGTGTGACTTAATTTTACTTCTTGCTTCCTCCTTTATGATTGGATTATTCTTTGCTGGTCAGGTACTACAGATTCCACTTCAGACTAATGACACAGTTTCTCAGTAATTTACTGTTCAGTATGCAGAGAGCATAAAAATCTTAGGCACTTAACACTAATCTTTTGCTTAAGTCGTTATTCTAACTCTTAGGTATGCTTCTCCATTAAATTCCCTGCAACTCCCAGGTTCTACTCCTCTGCTGCTTTTCTTATTCTACCAGGATCTGGTTGAGAGTGGATTCAAATAAACTTTTCCCTGTAGCCATTGTATGCATTATCTGTAGACTTTAAAAAAACTTTATTTTTCTGAGTCCCAATATTGGAGTAGCAAAAGTCTAAGTTATAATTATAGGTAAGTAAAAGCACCATTCTGTGGCAAAGACATTATATGCTTCTTTCTAATTCCTGGTAATAATATATTCTGTATTCCACAGTCCTAGTCACATAACGCATTAGAGAAACAGGGAGAGATAGTAGAAAAGCTTAGAGGGAAAGTTGATCATTGGAACAATGGAAACTTCCTCACTTGTCATGCTCAATGGTGGAAACACACCAGAGAGACAGAAGCTGGATATCTCTATAGAGAATTCCACTTTTGTCAAAGAGGAAGTTGAGTGCACTGGGATAACAATCCAGTATCAAACTGATTTTTAAAAGTGTTATTGAGATATAAATCAACCAAACAAATCAACCATTTAAGGTGTACAATTCAATGTTTTCAGTGTATTCTCAGAACTGTGCAACCATTACCACAATCCATATTAGAGCATTGTCATCATTCCCCAGACCAACCCCATATATATTAGCAGCCATGCCTGAGTCTCCTCCTTATCCTCTTCTAGCCCTGGGAAATCACTAATCTATTTTCTGTCTGTATAGGTTTGTCTATTTTGGACACTTCATATAAATGTAATCATATAGTATGTGGCCTTTTCTAACTGGCTTCTTTCACTTAATATTTTCAAGATTCATCCATGTTGTAGCATGTACCAGGTATTTAATTCCTTTTATTGCCAAATAATATTCTATTTTTTGAATATACAGGCATACCTCAGAGGTATTGCAGGTTTAGTTCCAGATCACTGTGATAAAGCAAATGTTGTAATAAATGAGTCATGATTTTTTTGGTGTCCCAGTGCATATAAAAGTTATGTTTACACTATACTATAAGTGTTCAATACTACTACATTTAAAAAAGCAATGTATATACCTTAAATAAAAATTACTTTATTGCTAAAAATTGCTAACTGTCATCTGAGTCTTCCCCGAGTTGCCATCTTTTTGCTGGTTGAGGGTCTTGCCTCAGTGTAGATGGCTACTGACTGATCAGGGTGGTGGCTACTGGAGGCTGGAGAGGCTGTGACAATTTCCTAATATAAGACAACGATAACATCTGTAATATCTATTGACTCTTCCTTTCATGAAAGGTTTCTCTGTACGTGCAATGAAGTTTGATAGAATTTTACCCACAGTAGAGCTTCTTTTAAAACTGGAGTCAATCCTCTCAAACCCTGCTGCTGCTTTATTGACTAAGTTGATGTAATATTCTAAATCCTGTGTTGTCATTTCAGCAGCATTCACAGCCTCTTCTTTAGGAGTAGTTTCCATCTCAAAAACTACTTTCTTTGCTCATTCATAAAAAAGCAACCGTCATCCATTCAAGTTTTATCATGAAATCAGAAGTTCAATTACATCTTCCAGCTCCACTTCTAATTCTACTTTCTTGCTAATTTTACCACATCTGCAATTACTTCCCCCACTGAAATCTTGGACCCCTTAAAATCATCCATGAGATTTGGAATCAGCTTCTTCCAAATGCCTGTTAATGTTGATGTTTTGATCTCCTCCCATGACTCACGAATGTCCTTAATGGCATCTGGAATGTTGAATCCTTTCCAGACGGTTTTCAATTAACTTGTTTTGCTCAGATCAGTAGGAGAAATCACGATCTGTGGCAGCTATAACCTTAAGAAATGTATTACTGAAATAATAAAACTTGAAAGTTAAAATGACTTCTGATCATTGGTCTGCAGATCGGATGTTGTGTTAGGAGGCACGCAAACAACATCCATATCATTGTAAATCTCCGTTAGGACTCTTGGATGACCAGATGCATAGTCAATGGCAGTAATACTTTGAAAGAAATCTTCTTTTCCTTAGCAGTAGATCTCTACAGTGGGTGAGAAATAAACATCTGTTGTAAACAGCTGCACAGTCGTCCAAGCTTTGTTTTTCCATTATAGAGCACAGACAGAGTAGATTTAGAATAATTCTTAAAGGGTTAAGGACTTTCAGAATGGCAAATAAGCATTTACTTCAACCTAAAGTCACCAGGTGTCTTAGCCTCTAACAAGAGAGTCAGTCCATCCTTGGGAGCTTTGAAGCCATGCATTGATATCTGTCTCCTGCGTAGCTATGAAAGTCCTAGTTGGCGTCTTCTTCCAGAATAAGGCCATTGCATCTACATTGAAAATCGGTCCTTTAATGTAGCAACCTTCATAATTATTTTAGCAATATCTTCTGGATGACTTGCTGCAACTTCTACATCAGCTCTTGCTGCTTCACCTTGCATTTTGATGTTATCAGTCTTTTTCTTAAACCTCATGAACCAACCTCTACTAGCTTCAAACTTTTACTCTTCAGCTTCCTCACCTCTTTCTTCACCCCTCTCAGCCTCCATAGAATTAAAGAGAGTTACAACATTGCTCTAGATTAGGTTTTGGTTTGAGGGAATGTTGTGGTTTCTTTGCTCTTTCATCCAGACCACTAAAACTTTCACCTTATGAGAAATTAGACAAAACGGCATTCTTGTGTTCACTGGAGTAGCACTTTTAATTTCCTTCAAGAACTTTTCCTTTGCGTTCACTACTTGGCTAACTCTTTGATGCAAGAGGCCTAGCTTTGGCCTATCTCGGCTTTCCACAAGCCTTCCTCACTAGGCTTAGTCATTTCTAACTTTTGATTTAAGGTGAGAGACATGCGACCCTTTCTTTCACTTGAACACTTTACAGGCTATTGTATGATTATTAATTGGCATAATTTTAATATTGTGTCTCGGGAATAGGGATGCCTGAGGAGAGGAAGGAAAATGCAGGAACATCCAACTGATGGAGCACTCAGAACTCATACCACATTTATCGATTCTTTGCCATCTAGTACAGGTGCGGTTCATGGTGTCCTAAAACAACAGTAACATCAAATGTCACTGATTTCAGGTCACCATAACAGATACAATAAGATGAAAAAGTTTGAAATATTGTGAGAATTACCAAAGTGTGACACAGAGACATGAACTAAGCATCTTCTGTTGGAAAAATGGCATTGAAAGACGTGCTCAACACAAGGTTGCCACAAACTTTCAATTTGTAAAAAAAACACAAACAGTATCTGTGAAGCAAAGTGCAATAAAATGAGGTATTCCTGTACCACATTTTATCATCCATCCATCACTTGATGGGTATTTGAATTCTTTCTATTTCTTTTGCTATTATGAATAATGCTGCTGTGAACATTCATGCATACTTTTTTTTTTTTTTTTGCTTCTGTGAATAGGTTTTCATTTCTCTTGCATATATACCTAGGAGTAAATTGATTGGTCATAGGGTAATCAATCCAATGTTTACTATTTTGAGGAACTGCTAAACTATTTTCTGAAGTGTCTGCACCATTACACATTCCCGTTGCCAATGTTTGAGGGTTCTAATTTCTTCACAGACTCAAGAACACTTATTACTTCTTTATTTTTTAAGTTATAGCCATTTTATTGCATATAGAGAGGTATCTCATCATGGTTTTAATTTATATTTCTCTAAAACTAATGATGTTGAACATCTTTTCATTTACTTATTGGTCATTTATTTATCTTCATTGGAAAACGAAGTTCTTTGCCCAGTTTTAAATTGAATTGTTTTTTAATTGTTTAGTTGTAAGAGATTTTGATATATTCTGGATAGAAGATCTTTATGCAGTACATTGTTTACGTGTATTTTCTTTCATTCTGAAGGTTGTCATTCACTCTCTTGATGATATCATTTGTAGTACAAAGGTTTTTAATTTGTATGAACCTTTGATTATCTATTTTTTTTCTTTTGTTGCTTATGATTCTGTTGTCATACCAGAAAAGAGTTTTCCTAACCAAGTTCAGTAAATTTTACTGCCATGTTTTCTTCAAAGGTTTTATAGTCTTAGCACTTACATTTAAGTTTATGATCCATTTTGAGTTAGTTTCTGTGTAAGGAATAGATCCAACTTCATATTTTTTTGCTAGTAGTGGAAAAATCTTGAATACTGGGTGAGAGTAAAGTGGCTTTAAGATCTCCTCTTCCTTATCCCCAGTATGGAAGTCTCAGTAATGGCATTTGGGGAAGGCCTCATATTGGAAATGCAGATGCAGGTAGGAGTGTGACTGTGCTAGGGGTATGAGCATGAGTCCTGGACTGCAGCTCCCAAGTCTGCTGCGGGAAAGGCAGCTTTCTCTCATGAGACTTGCCAGGTAATGGCTATGTAATTTCTGATGATTGGGCCTGCAAAATTACACAGGGGATTTTGGCTGGGGTCAAACACTTTTCCACACACACACACACATGCACACACACATATATATATACAGTTATAAATAGACACACATCTATATATATACATAGATCTATCTATCTATAGATATAGTATATATACATACTTGACACTTTTTGTTTTCTCTTGGCTCACTGTTGTTTATGTTTGCTTGTTTAGTGATTTGGCTGGACTGATGTAATGAAGTCTCTTTCTCTTGCAGTATGCAGCCTCTGTTGTGTTCCTCAAAGGGCATAGCTTTGGGCACACACACACTTTCCCTGGCCTCTGCTCTCCCCCACCTCCCGCCCCCCAGGAATGACATTGGTTTTAATCAAGCTCTTTACTATTTCTTAATCTCCATTAAATTTCTAGCTGGTTTGCCTCTATTGGTATCATACCCATTTATTAGCCACCACTGATTGCTATCTGGGGCATGGATTTCTCCACAGTCTGGTCCAATTAAAGTTTTGTGCCTTTTCAAAGAATTTTCTCAGTCCTGCTTACACCTCCCCTAGGAGGTTTTTGTTTGTTAAGCTGCTTCTTCCCTGGTTTTCTTTTTTCTTATTTTTAAGCTCCTATATTGTGTACCTTTAGACTGTTTATTATCATGGTGCTACCGGTCTCCTCTTATTTGCCCTCAGTCAGAAAATCCATTCTTTTAGACCCTGTCCTTAGACTTGAACTTCCCATTCTCTCTATCAAACAAAGTCATTCACCCTAAAGAGAACTAGGGATTACTCTGTTCTTATGGCTTGCCTCTACCCCAGGGCAGAACCTCTGTACAAGTACTCTCAGCTGTGGTTTGGGAGAGTTGTTCTCTTCTCTAGGAGTGACACTCCTGCCGTGTGAGTAGAGTCCTTGGAGGGGCAGTAGTCCCTGTTATTGTTGACTTGTTCTTGTCCTGACATATAACTTCCATCCTTCAGGCCTGCTGGTGTGAGGGCTATTTAGTTCCAGTATGAACAGCTTTCTACACCTTAGATAAATCTCCAGTCAAAAAGTGGGGACTGAGTGGAGGAAGGGAGCTCCAGACTCTTTGGCTGCTCTTGCCTGGAACACAGAGCCTTCTGCAACACAGAGCTGGGTAGGATGAGAAGTGCTGGTGGTTTGCCCCTTGTGGAAAGAAACCATAGTCCTGGATCGTGATCTAGAGGGAGAGGTTGCCTTGTCTGTTTGCTTGTCTGCACATGACTGTAATAGAGCTTCCATAGGCTGACTGTTGTGGTGAAAACTGGTTGTGGCTCAAATCTATTAGACTTCCGTTCTTCTTACCATGATTACGTAGATTTTTTTTTGAATAAATGTTTCTCCATTAGCTGCATGTTCTTTGGACAATTTCCAGGTAACTTAAGTTGTTCCTTGTTATAATGTTCATCAGTTATGGCTCTTTCTCTGGGGAGAAGGGTTCACAGAGCTCTTCATACTGTCCTTTCATAAATGCTTTCTTAAAATGATTTGTATATTTTTTGGTATAGTACACTCTTTCCAAATGATCATTGTAAAGTTGAAACATCTTGTAAACTAGGTTGATGGGACTTTGGATAGGTGTCAAAAAGCAAGGAATTTCATGCAGATATAATATACATTCTTTATTCTTTGGATTTACAAAACACCTTTCTTCTAGGGAAATTAAGTGGTTATTTTCGTTTGGAAATACCTATCAAGGATGTGTGGGAATCTGATCTAAATTGTGAAAAACCCTCTCATTCATCTAGTCCAACTTTATTCTTTGAGAAGCAAAATTGGACATTTTGATTTGAATAATGCCTTTTAAAAGAAAGGATCAATGTCCACAGTCTTCCAACATTTAACTGAATTTTACCAGTATTCTCAATAAATTCTGAAATGTAGCTTATAGATGAAATGTGGTGATCTACAGCCATACTACACTTTAAGCAAATCAAATAAATGAAAATTGAATTTAGATTAGATACATTTGTGAAAACTTTATTAAGTTTTGAAATAAGGAATCCCCAAAGAACTCCTTCAAATGCCTCTTGGTGCATTTTAAATATTTACTTTCATTTACAAAAATTATCACATATAATTTTTTATGAACATATTCCTACCTGTATTTATACTGCCTCTACTCTTAAGTACTCTTTGTGGTTAGATGGTAGAGTTTTTCAAAACATAAGTTGAGCAGCATTTTCTGTAATGCTTTTCTTCAGTAACAATCCTTTAATAAACACCATCTCTGAATCCATTTCTAACATGCTCCCAGAGTTCCAATTTATTAATTTACAAAGAAAATTATAATCATTACAGACACTGAATCATATGTTGGAAATCACCCAACATACACATACAAACATAAACAAAAGTGCTTTTTTTTTACAGATATACTTAGCTGTATTCCCTAAAAATATATAGTCTCAGTTAGGTGAATAACTGTAAATAGGGTTTTTGCCTTTTTACTATTTCATAGGAGTCAGAAATGATAGGAGCAATGTTATCATATGAGTCATATGAGTTGGCTTGACCATACAATTTTTCTCATTAGAGAGATCTACATAGGAAGCCAAATCATATTCAGAAGGTTGCTTGGTGATTGTGGAATATGAACATTAGTTAATCTTCAATAATTAGAATGATTAATGATGTCAAGTCATTTTTTTTGCCTGCCTTTTGCATCTTTACCCTCTCTGCTATGCAGTTAATGATTTGAATCAGATAATACTGTTAAGATATTTAAAACATAAAGATATTATTTCTAAAAAATTAGTGCACACATTGACAATGACAAATGTAAAATTTAGAAATTTATGACATTATTTTGCAAAACTACCATTCGGATTTTTAACAATTTTCAGATCTTTATTCTTAAAATGAGCCTTCTAGAAACTAATGATTTACAGAATACACTTCCAACCATTACGTAAAGTATTCTGCACTAAATAACTGCTATCAATCATTCATTCAATGAATTATAAAATAACAGTTAAAAAAGAGAATATACAATAAGCCAAAATAGCCAGTGTACAAGTGCGATAGCATTGAACAATCGCCTCTGTGTTTTCAATTAATTTGACCTGTGTATTCTTGTCGAAGCCTCACAGTAGGTAAGAATTTCTTAATTTTATGGTGAGGAAACTGAAGCTGCAGATATTAATGTACCTTACCTAGTTTGTAGAGCTAGTTGTGGTGGACTGTGGCTTTTACCCTGGAAGTCTAACTCCAATGTTCTCATTCTTATTCTCTCTGTTACATAACATTCAAATATATGGAAATATTTTTAAAAATATTTTTATAGTTTATTTCCTTATGTTCCTCAGATTTGAACAGAATGCTTATCCATAGTGCTTCAGACCCACCTGGAATTCTCCTTATTTGGTTGTTTTCTTTCCCCCTTTTTAAAATGAATTTTTATTTGAAATAACTTCAAACTTGTAAGAGTTGAAAAAATAATACAAAATGAATATAGAGAACTCCAACATACTCTTCACCTAGATGCCAAGATTCACCAACTTTTAACATTTTGCCAGTTTTGCCAATCATTCTATCTTTCAGTCTGTCTGTCTATAATCTATCTATTTTCTAAACATTTGAGAGTAGGTTAGTTATATCATGGTCCTTGAACACTTAATGTGATTCTCCTAAGAATGAGGATATTCACTTATGGAATCACCTTAAGTACAATTATTAAGTTTAGGAAATTTAACATTGATATAAAGCTTAGAGTTTATATTCCAATTTATTTATATGTCCCAATAATGTCCTTTTGGGCATTTTCTCATCCGTTTATTAGATCCAGTTCTGGAAGTTATTGCATTGAGTTATTATTGTCTTTTTAGTCTAGCTCTTTTTTTAAATCGTGGAAACACATACATAATATGAATTTTCCCATCTTAACCACACCCAAGCTTACACAACACACTCACAATGTTGTGTTTCCTTCACCACCATCCATTAGCAGAACTTTTCCATCCTCCCAAACAAAAACCCTGTACCCATGTTGCTTTAACTCCCCATTCTCCCTCTCACAATCCGGTAACCTGCAGCCATTTTCTTTTTTCTATGAATTTGGATATTTTAGCTAATTCACAAAAGTGGGTTCATTCAATTTCTATCCCTTATATTTGATGTATTTCACTCAGCATAATGTCTGCAAAGTTTATACATGTAGTAGCATATATCAGAAATTTGCTACTTTTTAAGACTGAATAATATTCTTTTGAATGTATATACCACACTGTTTATCCATCCATCTGCCAATGGACATTTGGATTGTCTCACCCTTTTGACTTTGTGGATACTGCTGCTATGAACGTTGAGGTGCAAATATGCATACAAGTCCCTGCTTTCAGTGTGTTTGGATATATAACTAGAAGTGGGAATATTGGGTCAGAGAGTAACTCTATGTTAACTTTATGAGAAACTGCTAACTGCTTTTCACAGTAGCTGCACTATTTTATCTTCTTACCAACTATGTACTAATATGGCATCTTTGCTAGCACTTTTTTTTTTTGCTTATCTGTTTTTGAAATAGCCATTCTAGTAGTGTGAGGTAGTCTCTCATTGTGGTTTTGATTTGCATATCACTAATGCATCTCTTCCTTTAGTCTTACACTGAAGTTGATGTTTTAAAATACAGACAGTGTCATCGTTTACCCTGCATTCTGGTTTACCTTAGTCTTAACCAGGTTCATTTCATTCATATCTCTAATTGAAGTCTTATCTCATTTTTAGCTTCTTTAACATTTGCTGTATGGAGTGATGCTGATATTCAGAGCTTCAATTTTCCAACTCTGAGTCTCAGGTGTCAAACAGATACTCAATGTTCTGGGAAACTATTGGGTTATACATAAAGAGCACAGCATCTCAGAATTTAGAAATAAAACAGTTAAAATTCAGGAATAGATGTGACTTCTGTAAGAGCTTACAATCTGGGAACCTTTACAATGAGTCTTATTGGAACATTCTGTACTTCTTAATCATTGACTTCCCAGTCTCTGCCCACTTTCTAGCCCCTGATAATCCATGCACTCAAATTCAGTTCTCCGAGTTTGTTCGTTATAGTTAGTTTATATTAGTGAGACCATACATTATTTGTCATTCACTTCTGACTCATTTCACTTAACCTAATATCCTCAAGATTCATTTGCCTAGTTGCATTTATTCCTTCCTGCAGCTGCTCAGTATTCCATCATATGTACACACCACGGTTCACCAGTGTTTTCATCAGTCAATTATTCATCCATTGCAAATCATGAATAATGCTGCCAAAAATACCTGTGTGCAAATGCCTATTTGTGTCTCTTTTTTCAGTTGTTCAAAGACTTTGTCTAATAACAGGTAGCAGGATCATGTGGCAACCCTATATTTAGGCTCCTGCGGAACCACCGCACTGCCTTCTAGAGGGCTGTACCATTCAATTTCCCTACTGACAGTGAATAGGTATAACTCTCTCTTCATATCCTCTCCAGCACCTATATCCCCCCATTTATTTTTTAAACAGTTTCTATCACACATCGTATAATCCCAAGTGTACAGTCAATGGTTCCCAGCACAGTCACATAGTTGTGCATTCACCATCAGAATCCACACAAGAACATTTCCATTTCTTCTGCAAAGAAAGAAGAGAAGGAAAGAGAAAAAAGAAAAAGAAAAACAAATACAACAAGAATCACATAGCCCTCCATTATACACCCCCTCCCATTGACATTTAGCTTTGGTATATGCCCTCATTACAATTAA
This sequence comes from Myrmecophaga tridactyla, assembly GCA_004026745.1. Taxonomy (NCBI): domain Eukaryota; kingdom Metazoa; phylum Chordata; class Mammalia; order Pilosa; family Myrmecophagidae; genus Myrmecophaga; species Myrmecophaga tridactyla. Next base: position 34,529 of record PVIY010004000.1, on the reverse strand, counting down.
TGAAAGAACAATACAATGTCATTGTTAACCACATACTGTGTTCATTATACTTACCATATCGTGTAACCATCACGTAGTATTGCGCTATACATTTCTGAATCTTTACAATCGATCCTGTTCAATGTTCTGTACTTCTTCAACATTAAGTGCCCAGACTCCACCCTCTTTCTATCTCCTGATAACTTGTGCTTTCAACTTTAATTCTCAGAGTTTGCTCATCATGGTTAGTTCATGTCAGAGGGACCATATAATATTTGTCCTTTTCTTTCTGGCTTATTTCACTCAACAAACTGTCTTCTAGTCTTATCCATGTTGTTGCATGCCTCATGACTTTATTCTGTTTTAAGAATTGCATAATATTCTATTATATGTCCATACCACAGTTTATCTGCTTGTCCACTGATGGACATTTGGGATGTTTCCATCTCTTGGCAATAGTGAATAACGCCACTATAATCCTTGGTTTGCAAATGTCCATTCACATCACTACTTTCAGTTCCTCCAGGTATTTACCTAGTAAGGGGATTGCTGGATCATTTGGTAATTCTATCCTTAGCTTCCTGAGTAATCACCAAAGTGTACCACTCCATATTCCCACCAACAGTAAATGAATGTACTCACTTCTCCACATCCTTCCTAGCACTTGCAATTTTCTGTTTTTTTGATAGTGGAATTCTAGTGAGAATGAGATGGTTTTGGTTTGCATTTCCCTACTTACTAGTGAAGTTGAGCATCTTTTCATATGTTTTTGAGCCATTTTTATTTCGTCTGTGGAAAAGTGTCTATTGATGTCTTTTGACCATTTTTTTACTGGATTGGTTGTCTTTTTGTAGTTGAGTTGCAGTATCTCTTCATATATGTGTTTTCCAAATTCTATATCCCATTGTGTAGGCTCTCTTTTTTACTTTTCTGACTAAGTACTTTGATACAGAAAAGTAGTCAATTCTGAGGAGACCCCATTTATCTATTTCTTCTTTTAATGTTCATGCTTTGGATATAAGGTCTAGGAAACCACTTCTTATCACAAGAAATTTAAGATATTTCACTACATTTTATTTTAAATGTGTTATGGTCTTAACTCTAATGTATAGGTCTCTGATACATTTTGAATTAATTTTTTGTATAAGATATGTGATAGGGATCCTCTTTCATTCTTATGAACATGAATATCCAGTTCTCCAAGCACCATTTGCTGAATAGGCTTCTCTATCCCAGAGGCATCGACTTGACCACCTTATCAAAGATCAACAGGTAGATGAGAGAGTCTACCTCTGAATGCTCAATACTATTTCCTTGGTCAGTTCGTCGATCATTATACCAGTATCATGCTGTTTTGACCACTGTAGCTTTGTAATATACTTTAAAGTCAGGTTGTATGAAACTGCCCACTTCATTTTCTTTCTTAAGTTGTTTTCAGCTTTTTTGGGCACTCTGCCCTCCTAAATAAATTTGATTTTGGTTTTTCCATTTTTGAAAAGAAAGGTGTTGGGATTTTTATTGGTATGCATTGAATCTATAAATCAATTTGAGTAGAATTGGCATCTTAACTGAACTTAGTCCTCTAACTCATGAACACGGTGTGTCCTTCCATTAATTTATGTCTTACTTGATTTCTCCCAGCAATGTTTTGTAGTTTTCTATGTATAGGTCTTTCATATCCTTGCTTAAATTTATTCCTAAATATTTGATTCTTTTGGTTGCTATTGTAAATGGAATATTTTTTCTTGATTTCCTACTCAGATTCTCATTGCTGGTGTATAAAAACACTACTGAATCTGCCTGTTGATTTGTATCCTGCTACTTTGCTGTATTCATTTATGAGCTCTAGTAGCTTCATTGTAGATTCTTTATGTTCTTCTACGTAAAGGAGGAGGTCAACTGCTAGAAAAGTTTTACTTCCTCCTTTCCAATTTGGGTACTTTTATTTCTTTTTCTTGCCTAATTGCTCTAGCTGTAACTTCCAGCACAATGTTGAATAACAACAGTGATAGTGGGGATCCTTTCTTGTTCCTGATCTTAGAGGGAACATTTTCAGTCTTTTCCCATGAAGTATGATGTCAGCTTTGAGCCCTTCACATATTCCCTTCATCTTGTTGAGGAACTTTCCCTCTATTCTTATCCTCTGAAGTGTTTTCATCAAGAAAGGATGCTGAATTTTGCCAGATGCCTTTTCTGCATCAATTGAGATGATTGTGTTGTTTTTCCTCTTTAATTTATTGATGTGGTGTATTTCATTAATTTATTTTCTTATGTTGAACCACCTTGCATACCTGGAATAAAACCCACTTGTTCATGGTGGTCTTTTAATGTGCTGCTGGATTCAATTTGCAAGTATTATGTTGAAGACTTCTGCACTTTCTTTGCTTGTAGTTTCCTTGCCTGGCTTTGGTATTAGGGTGAGGTTGATTTCATAGATTGTTAGGTAGGTGTGCTGGTTTGGAAACTTTTATGTACCCCATAAAAATCATGTTCTTTTAATCCTATTCCAATCTTGTGTGGCCAGACCTATTGTTGGGTGGGACCTTCTGATTAATCCCTTTCATGAAGATATGACACGGGCCATCAAGGTGGGTCTTAATGAGTTTACTGGAGTCCTTCAAAGAGCTGATACAGAGAGCAGAGAGATGAAACCAAGTGACAGATATTTAGAGAGGCTTGGAGACAGAAGTTCAGAAAGGAGGCCACTGGAACCAGAATCTGAAAGCAACGAAATTTGGGAGGAAAGGGCCAGCAGACTCACCATGTACCTTCCTATGTGACAGAGGGACCCCAGATGTGATTGGTCTTTCTTGAGTGTAGTTACTTTCTTTTTGATGCCTTAATCTGTACATTTGCATGCCCTAGAAATGTAAAATTGCAATTTAACAAATCCCCTTTGTTAAAGCCATCCATTTCTGGTGTACTGCATTCTAGCAGTTTTAGCAAACTGAAACAGGAGCTTTCCCTTCCCTTCAATTATTTTGAAGAATTTGAGCAAGATTGGTACTAATTCTTTCTTGAATGTATGGTAGAATTTACATGTGAAGCCATCCAGTCCTGGACTTTTCATTTTGTAGTTTTTTGATGACTGATTCAACCTCTTTCCTTGTAATTGATTTGTTGAGGTCTTCTCTTTCTTCTTGGGTCAGTGTTGGTTGTTCATGTTTTTCTAGGAATCTGTTCATTTCTTCAAAATTGTCTAATTTGTTAGCCTATAGTTGTTTATAGCATCCTCTCATTATCCTTTATTTCTGCAGGATCAGTAGGTATGTCCCCCCTCCCATTTCTGATGTTATTAATTTACATACTTTTAAAAATTCTTTTTCAACCTAGCTAAGAGTCCATAGATTTTATTGATTTTCTCAAGAACCAACTTCTGGTTTTATTGATTATTTCTATTGTTTTCATGTTCTCAATTTCATTTATTTCTGCTCTAATCTTTTTTATTGCTTTCCTTCTGTTTGCTTTGGTGTTAGTTTGCTGTTCTTTCTCTAGTTCCTTCAGGCAAGCAGTTAATTCCTCAATTTTTGCTCTTCTTTTTTAGATATATAGACTCTTAGGGCAATAATTTCTCTCTCAACATTGTCCTTGCCACATCCCATAATTTTGATATGTTGTATTTGCATTATTCATTTGTTTCGAGATAGTTACTGATTTCCCTTGTGATTTCTTCCTGGGTCCACTGATTATTTAAGAGTGTGTTGTCCAGCCTCCATATGTTTGTCAATTTTCCAGCCTTCTGCCTGTTACTGATTTCCAACTTCATTCCATTATGATCCAAGAAAGTGCTTTGTATAGTTTTGATCTTTTTAAATTCATTGATACTTGCTTTGTTAATCAACATGTGATCTATCCTGGAGAATGATCCATGAGTCTTTGAGAGGAATGTGTATCCTGTTATTGTTGGGTGCAAAGTTCTGTAAATATCTTTTAAGTCTAGTTCCTTTATCATATTATTCAATATTTCTATTTCCTTATTGACTCTCTATCTATATGTTCTATCCATTGAAGTTGAGAGTGTTGTATTGAAATCTCCAACTATTATTGTGGACGTGTCTACTTGTCTTTTCAGTGTTGTCAGTGTTTTGCTTCATGTATTTTGGCTATTCTGACACGGTGTATAGGTATTTATGATTGTCATGTATTCTTGATGGATTGTCCCTTTTATTAATGCATAGTTTCCTTTTTTGTCTCTTTTAATTGTTTTACATTTGAAGTCCATTTGTCTCATATTAGATAGCTACCCCACTCTTTTCTGGTTGTTGTTTGCCTAAAATATCTTTTTCCACCCTTCCACTTTCAACCTGTTTTTGTCTTTGGGTCTTAAATCAGTTTCTTGTAGACAACCTGTAGATGGATCCTGTTTTTTAAATCCATTCTGTCAATCTATATCTTTTGATTGGGGAGTTTAATCCATTAACAATTAATGTCGTTACTGTAAAGGTAGTATTCTTCAACCATTTTTTCTTTTGGATTTTTTCTGTCATATCCTATTTTTTCCTCTGTTTTTACCCTATTAGTTTGCCTTACTGCAAACTAATCCTCATTACTACACTCTTTTCCAAACCTCTCTCACCTGTCTTTTCCTATCTGCCTGTCCCTTTAGAATTTCTTGTAGAGTAGGTCACTTGTTTGAACTCTCTCAGTATCTGTTTATCTGTAAATATTTCAAACTCTTTCTCATTTTTGAAGGACAATTTTGCTGGATATAGAATTTTGGTTGGCAGTTTTTCTTGTTCAGTATCTTAAATATAATATACCACTGTCTTCTTGCCTCCCTGGTTTCTGCTGAGAGAACTGCAGTTAGTCTTATCAAGCTTCCATTGTATGTTATATATCACTTTTCTCTTACTGTTTTCAGAATTCTCTCTTTATCTTTGATATTTCATAATCTGATTAGTAAGTGTCTTGGAGTGGGTCTATTTAGATCTGTTTTGCTTGGCGGTATGCTCCGCTTCTTGGACCTGTAATTTTATGTCTTTCTTAAGAGTTGGGAAATTTTCAGTGATTTTTATCACCATTATTCTTTCTCCCACTCTTTCCTCCTCTTCTCCTTCTAGGACATATACGTAAAATATATGACATGTATATTCATGTGCTGCATATTGCCATTCAGTTCTTTGACACCCTGCTATTTTTTCCTATCTGTTCTTCTGTGTGTAGGATTTCAGATGTCCTGTTGTCCAGTTCACTAATCCATTTTTCTTCTTCAGACCTGCTGTCGTGTGTCTCCATTGTGTTTTTTCACCCCTTCTATTGTGCCTTACTTTCCCATAAGAAAAAATCTTATATTTTCTGTAAATTGATATTGTATTATAATATCTGGTATTGTGTTCATGAGATTTCAAAAATATAGTGGTATAGCTACATATGTTGTCATCAAACATTCTTACATATAATATATACCCAGTAAGCCTCTCAAACTTTAAATAAGCTAGGGTAAAAGCCTGGCATATGAGGCTACCTGTAACGATGGGATATAACTTTACTCCTGGAACAGGTAGTGGTTATTTAAAGAAAAATCTATTCCTGTGATCTTACTCTGTAAATTTTATAGAGATTTAACTTTATAGAATATGAGTTATTGGGGTGGCACTTTTTTTTAACTCGATGGAAATTTTCATTTTATTCATTGCACTCATTTAACAAGATGCTGTCTGAATAATTTCATCTCTAGGTATACCAATACTAAAGAGTAGAGTCATACTTTAGTATTTATTGGAGCAATAGGAAATTTTTGGTGTATTTTGTGAGTTTCTAAAATTATTTGCATATAACGAGCCTTTGGTTAAATGCATTTTTGAAAATTTGATATAATTTGAGTCCCTGGCTCTTTAGTTACAGATATGGGATAAGACAAAATTTTAGGAATTCCTCTAGATTAATAATTTCTAGGTTTCTATGTGAATTCTATGTGAATTTTTTGCCTTTGACTAGCTAAATCAGTATCTTTATTAGATTAAAAGTATTTTATCATATGTATCATACCCTAAAACAAAAACTTTGAATTTGAATAGACTTAAAATTAGATTCACTAGATTGAATTTGCATTTATTTTGTGATAAATGTTTTGAAATTAAAAAAGGAAATGATGTAAATGATATTCAACCCCAAATAAGCCTTATTATAAAATATATTAAATAATAAGAAGAAATTGAAACATATAGATATGTAGATGTTTTCTATGTACAACAGTATACCATGTTTATATTGATAATATGTGAATTCACTCAACTGGATAATTTTGGGGGGAAATAAAGTTGATGTTGGTAGAAAAGGAGACAATACATTAAAAGAAAAAAATATATATATCTTTTGCAAGGGCAGGCACCGGGAATAGAACCCAGGTCTCCAGCATGGCAGGCGAGAACTTTGCCTGCTGAGCCACTGTGGCCTGCCCAAAAGAATATATCTTAAAACACAGATTCATATTTTGACTAATAAATATGTTAGCCTTTTTTATAGTAGGGCCAGAAAATCTTTTTATTCCTGAATTTGATTTTTGTACTTTAAAATTTTTAAAGTCAGCTGGGTAGTAGAGTATATAAAATTATCTTTATTTCCTTACAAAACTGTATAATGGAATAAAGCCAATTAAACAATAAGCATGTGACCGTTCCTTTTCTTTGGTTTTAACATCTATCTGATGTAGTTCACGTTGTTGTCAGCTCTCCTGCGGTAATATTGATCTGAACTCAAATGCTAAGGGTCCATTTTTGTCTCTCCTGACTTCTCCCTACTCACCCTATTTGTTATTTATTTTTTACTGTCATTAAGGTAGCAGGGAGTATAGTTTCCTTGACTTATAAAAATATTTGAGATCACTTCACTTTTGAGAGACCATAGAAAATTCCCTTTAATGTTAGCCCTGAAATTAATCATGCAAGCAAATAAAGAAAGATATTGATGCTCCCAAGAAAGTAATTTGGTGGTAAGCGCTCAAATGTCCCTGAAATGAACTAACTCATAATCTACGCAAAAGAAAATTTAAGTAGCTCATGATTTTTCAACTATGGACTTTGAGCAGTTTTCTAACATCACTTTCATGAGTTTAATGATATTCACTGATACTTTAAACAAACGTACTTTTTAATGTTTACTATATTCCAGACATGGTTCTGAATGCCGGGGCAGCAGCAGAGGCTAAGACCATGCCCCGGCCGTGTGCCGCTCACACTCCCACCTGGAAAGGCAGGTAATAGGTGGGCAAGCAAGTAGATTGGTCGGTTAGTTTGAGTAATGGGTGTAACCAAGTGGATGTGTGGGTGTTTGCGTGTGCTCAGAGTGGGGTAGGGAAACAAAGCAATTTGATATATAGAGTGATCTGAAACATTTTAAACTGAGATCTGAATAATAAGAAGCTGGCCATGTAGAAATGCAGAAAGAGAGGTTTCCTGGGGAAGCAAGAGTAAATGAAAGGGCTTTTAAATTTAATACCAGTTAAGCTTGGTATGGTCAATAGAAATTAAAAAAAAAAAAAAAAAAAGCAGAGCAAGTAAGGAGAATAATCTATGGGATCAGAGAAGTTGGGCTTAGCACACTGTTACTTTATTTGAATTTAATTTTAAATGTTAGAAGTGTTAACCTTTCAAAACCTGAAGTGAGGGGGTGATGAAGATATTAAAACACTCACACACATACACACACACACATACATACACACAAACTCCACAATATGCAGAAAGATTGTGGAGGGACAGGAGTAGAAGCAGAGTGTGTTGTTAGCGCCTTCTGTGTTATCTAAGCAAGAGATAACGGTTACTGAGAATTGGACCAGCACTGCTTAATGAGTTGTTCTCACAGTATAAGTGAAATTTTCTTGTGCATTCACTAAAATACATCCCCTTAAGAAAACTCTGAAAGTTATAACAGATCTTGGCACAGTTCGTTAGGAATACTCATTTTAAAATGCAGGAGGTTAATTGATTCCCAAAAAGTCACTTAAATACATTCAAAATGGGTCCCAGCATTTATATAAGTATTTTGCAAGAAAAGCAAAGTGGAATTTTTTCTGAAAAAAAATTAGATTTATTTTAGGTGATAATTACAATTATGACTCCAATCCATGAACTGAATAAAGAATGCTCAGGTGTTGATTTGGGGAAGTAATTCTTCAGAGTTAAAGATGTAATAGAAAGATGCATCAGCGTTCAATTCATATTTGGCCTTCAGACCACCATCATCAAGAAGATTTCTTCTAATAAACATTTGAGGCCTTTTCAGTTTCCTCAACAGTATGCTCTGTAATGCGCAAAGCATACTCTCCTGTTGCCTAAATTCTGTAACAATTCTTGTCAAATTTGTCTTCTTCCATAATTAACTAGTCTAAGCCTTCCATTTTAATTTGTCAAGGGCTTTGTATGGACTTTGAGCAGTTTTCCAACATCACTTTCATAATGATATCCTGCAATTTTTGCATGCTGTAATGTTTCACTTTGCAATTTATTGCACTGTATTTTTGGTTGTTTACTTTAAGAGCCTGACTCCCAAAAATATTGAATAGTTTTGGGGGGAGACATTCTTATATTAACTGGGGTTAGAAATTTCACTGAATATTAATTTTCTAAAAATTGGTTTATTACAGAATGTTTTCAATTTAGGATCATTTTGGTTGTTCCACCTTACTTCAAGATTAGAATTAACTAGAACATCCTAAAGATTGTACTTTTTTCATATTTACTGCAATACTTTTTATAGTTTTTTGTATGTTTCTAAACTTGCTTTTTCTCCATCTGGTGTCAGTTAACAAATCTACTATTCAATGTATACATAGCTGTCTAGCACACTTTTTTTTTTCCTTCTGGGTTTGTGTGGTGTTCAGGATGCTTGAGTTTACTGGATTTTTTCTAGATAAGAAATTGAACATTTATATCTGTATCTATCTGAGCACTTAATATTCTTCTCCATAGCATTAAGGTTATCTATATCATCATTAACTATAGCTTTCCTTTCTTCATCTTTTTTCTATATTGGTGTATAATTCAGAATTTACTACTTCAAAAGGAAATAAAAAAGCAGTACCCTTAATAAATTCCAGTTCACATTTTCCCACTAAACAAAGCTTGTTTTGCTTTTCTGATATCCCTTCCCTGGCCACCTAATTTTAAATAAAACAAAATTTTCCTCCATCATGATAAGTATGAGACTAGTTTTAAAATAACATCCAGTATAGTCTTATTTCCCAGGAAGCTTGTGTAATATAATCTTTAACTTTCTGAAAAGATAAACCTTTAGGACTTTTGTTGGGAGAAAAGGACATGAATTACTTGGAATCCTTTATCTGACCATTAAAAAAAAATTCTCCAAATAATTGTACCAAAAGTAGTAAAATCGGGATACATTAATTATATCAAAATAAGATAACCTGGCTGTATTGCGAGGGCAATGTGTTAAAATTAATTATATATTTCAGACTTTAAGTTTTTAAATGGATCTTTATGTGAAAAATCTGCTTTGAAGAAAGGTTATTTTAACGTTAAAATAATGTGAGTGTATATGTGCATAAATCAAAATTAGATCATATTCTTTGTTTACTAGGTATTAAAAAAACCTGTAATGCCCCACATCAATGAAGGTGTTAATAAAAGGGTGGTATATGGTATATGGGAATCCTGTATTTTATATATGATTGTTCTGTAAACCCACAATTTCTCTAATTAAGAGAAAAAAAAGTAACTGGTGAATTTGTGGTAAGTGATTAAGATTAAGTTTCACCAGTATAAACTTAGGGTTGGTTAATAATTATTTTTTTTCTTGAACATAATGATATAGAAACTAAAATGTATAACTGTTGTGTGATTACATCAAAAATCACGTAAGGTGTTGCAAGGGTAGTTCAGTGGTAGAATTCTCCCTTGCCTTGCGGGAGATGCGGGTTGGATTCCCGGCCCATGCACTTCCCAAACAAAGAGAGCAACACAAAAACAAACAAACAAACAAATAAAAAATTCAACAAATGGTGCTGTAATAACAGAATACTCACTTGGAAAAAAGAATGAAATGTAACCCCACCCTACAGCATACACAAAAAAAATCGCTTAAAATCATTTCTGTCTATATTGCTATGTTTTCTAGAATTCCAGTGAAAGAACTTGTCAGAAATTAAAATAAAATATTCTGTATGCTACTGTAAGTTTGTGTCTAGGGTTATTACAGAATCAAATGTATCTTTCCAAGGATAATGAGGATACTTAAATGCAGAATCCAGTTGTTATACTCTTTCAAATATTAATTGAATGATCTCAAGGGTAAGAATCTCTTCTACTACACGTCTGTAAGAGAAAGAAACTGGCCATCATTTGTATTTCATTTTCTTGATTGAATAGATACATAGAATAAAATGCATTGTTATCTTCTGGCAATAATATCCTTATCCTGAGGCTCCGATTAAGTGGTTCTATTATATTCTTACAGCATTTTTAGCAGTTTAAATACAGGTCTAGCGCTGTTGTGGCCTTCAGATATTTTGCAATAATGCACTTAATTTGAGTGGCTACTTAGCAGTCTTGTATATGGCGACCCTGAGACGTTCACATTTAGCTTTAAAATATGTCACTTACAACCATACTATTTAAAACTGCAGTCTCTGATAAAACACAGATCTAATAAATGTAATAGTTATACTGGAATATTCATATAATAGAAATGTTATCATAATAATTGCTATCATAATATCATTCATGAAAGTCCAGAATTTCAGGTTATATGACTCAGTATAAAATACTAAAACAGGTGTTGTCAGGTTCCAAAAGATTCCTCCGTCCTTCCCTCTAACCCTCCCATCTTCCCTCCTTGCTTTCCTTCCTTTGCCATTAGAGAATTTAATGTTAAAATTTGCCTCTACAGAATCGAAAGTGAGTGTAACCTATCTTAGATAACTCGTAAAATTATTTTCTTTATGCTTGTTACTCATTGTTGATTTCAACTATGTGTAGTATTTAATCTATATAGTTCCCAAAAACAGATTTTTAAATTGGGATTCCTTCAAGAATGTTCCTTCAAGGACTGTTTTTCATGTATAGTAATGTAGTTTTGATGCTAACTCACAAAAGCCAATATTTATGTAGTTAATATAATGCAGCAAAGCAATTACCACATTGCAGTGTCTTGCCAACATTCCTAACACGGCCTCTCTGTGAAAACACATTCTGAAGTCAAGCTGAAAACAAGAGGAAAATTTCCTACCCAATAATCCAACCTAGTGGGAATAGTGACTTCCTCTTCTGCATCCTCACAGCCACAGGAATAGGTCTCTCAGGCACAAAAAATACATAGAACGGAAGAAGGAAAGAAGGGAAGGAGCCACCTGTCATTCTTTCACGTTGTTGAGTCTTATCAGCTGTGTTGTGACAGTGGCAGAGAAGATGATCCTTGAGCGAGGTGGCCCTTCCTATTTAAGAGTGACGCAAATTAAAGACATCTGTAGGTGTAGCTCAGTGCCATTCATACATGATTTTGAGACACTGAATCCATGTCTTCAATTTATGTTCAAACTGTCCCCCCCCCCCACAGCTTTTGATGTGAGTATGTCTTAGGGCAGAGCTTTACACAAACCTCCAGAAAGAACAAGAGTAAGGACACAACATTTTGAATCTAGGGCTATGTCTTTAATTCTTCTGTAACATTCTAACTTACAGCTTGGAATATCCCAGTACTTTTACTGATTGTTATTGATTGATGAGTCCCAATGACAAAACAGGTTTTAGGGTATCCTGGAATTTGTAATACTCTAACAGGAGATGTCTTGAACAGTATTTTCTAACTCAAATACCCTGAGGAGCTCTTTCATTAAATCAGAGCTAAGGAAAAGAAGAAAGAGGAAAGTAACTGAGCTGTTACTAAAAGAGGAGGCTACAGGATATAGGTCAATGAAGTGGCTTTGATTGGTGGTTGACAAATTGTGTCTAGAATCAGGTTCTATGTAATGGCCCTAGGGTTTTTCCATGAGAATAAATTTAGACATGGGGGAATCCGGGTTATGGTGGAAAATATAGACCGCATAGGCTCCATATTTTCCCTCCAATGCCCATATCCTACATTATATTCTATTATGGCAGGTTTTCTGCTGAACTTAAATGGACGTCTGCATTGAATTTGGCCGATTGTAGAGTCAAAGGGAACAGGGTCCGTATTTCAGATACCAGCTGCAATTTTGGAGGCCTAACAGCTCTCACTCCAGGGCTGGTTATAAATTTGAGGGTTTCCATGACTATGCTCAGGTTCAGAAACCATCTAGAATGATTCATGGAAGTCAGGAAAATTCTATATTTATGATTACAGTTTTAGTATAGCGAAAGGTTATAAATTAAAATCAACCAAGGGAAGGGAAGCAAAAGGCAGAGTCCAGGAATGGTCTACAGAGCTTCTGGTTGTCCTCTCCCAATGGAGACATGGACAGGGGTTGCCTCATCCACAGGGTATGAAAATACGCATAGAGTGTTGAGTATTGGGGTGCAATTACATGCTACCCGTGTGGCTGACCTTTAGTCTCCATTTATTCCCTGAGGTCAGGCTAACCTCATTTCCTCCATATTAGAAAGAAAGCCATACCTGAAAGAAAATAAGTGCTCACCCGATTGTGGAGAAGAAAATAATTTATTCACAATCTTGCAAGAACAGGCGTGCAACCAAAATGGGGTAGCTGAAGTGCCAAATGATAGAATGCCACAGATTTTATGCCATAAACTTAGCATGTAGATCCCTCCCTTGTTTCTCATATGACTGGATACTCCAGAGGTTACAGCTTATCCAGACGTCTTAGCTAATTCATATTTCCTGCTAAAGGTTCACGCTTTTGATTATAATTTACGTTTCAGTGACCCTGGTTGTTACTTATTTAAACTTGTTTTTACCCATATAAGTATCTGGCACCTATTCTAGGCTTCCATCAGAGGCCCTCTCATTCCCCTGCTTGTGACACCCATCTGAGCAGAATTTGTTTAGTAAGTTTCATTTCTCCCATCCCATGCCATTTTGTGTGAAAGCTAAACTTAATTCTATTCTTAAACTCCAGAGGTCAGAATTAGTACTTCCTGGCCTTTATCGTAATCGCATTGGCAGACTGTCCAAGGGCTAAATCTCCCAGGTAAACAGAGATACTCCTATCAGGTAGGAGTTTCAGAGCCTAGAGATCAATTCCAGTAGCAGAGAACAAAGGCCAGGACACTCTTTGGGTGAGGCCAAACTTCTTACCATATAACCTCCCAACCATTCTCAGTATTTCACTCCAATTAGCCATACTAATTATTTAAGTTGTACTTAAAATGATATCTACTTGCCATACTTGGTGTAGTGTAATTCATTCATTTCTGGAATGTTCAAAACTTAGGTGAATGTAAAGATATATGGATGGCTGTCTTCTGCTGGATGCTTTTATTCTTAAATTCTATGAAAGAAAATAGATGAACTACAAGCAAATAGCTTTTATAGTGAGGTGTTGACACTGGAGAAGGAGATAAGGAAAAGAGTATGAATTGAATGCCAATCCACTAGTATGGAAGCTAAAGATAAGGGCTTATAATGCCCATTGAATACTGGGAGAAGTGGCTGTATAGCAATGGTGCAGCATGAGGAATAGCAGATTTCTTAGGAGGGTGCTGGAATGCCCAAGATGAGGTAAATACATGGAATAGGAATTGAATTACAGATCTAGCACACAACCTCTTGCATTTACATGTTGGTGCTAAATCTAGTGGTAGACTTTTTCTGCTTCCTTCTGCACTGTTTCTCAACCTTTTTTTCATTATGTACAAGTAGCTGAGGCATATCAGGGCACACTACATAGAAGAAATGGGTCTTCATTCAACTATCCACTATCCAGACAGCCAAACATACCTACCACCTCTAAGATTAGTATAATCCATAAGGTATAAGGGGATGAAATGTTCTTGGCACCCACCCTTCAGATGTGTCTTGCTTTGCTCTTTTAAATAATTGTGGCCTTTGTTAATGTGTGCTATGAATGAAAATTGAATATTTTTTAATGTGGGTGCTACATATAGCTTGTGAATGCTAGTCAAATGTTAAAAGTTTCTTGTGAAATTAATCACTGATACTCCCTGTGCCAAGACAATCCAAACAAAGAAACTAAAATTCTCATGCCTTATAAAAATGTTGGGAGTCAAGGGATCTTGTTCCAAATAAATTTGTATCAGAGAGGAGAAGAAATACCCTTCAAGAGCCCATTTTAATAAAATATGAAAGAAAGAGGAATTTGTTGAACTACATGAAGGAAAAGCAAACTCCAAGGAGTTGGTAAAAAGATTACAAACTAGTTTTATTAGAGTAATTTCTAAATCTGATACTTAGAACCTAAGGATTGAAGGAGTAAAGCCACTCTTCCAAACCTGGTGGGCAAACTGTGATGATGAATCTTTTGACCTGCAGAAGATATTTCCTAGAAAGGGTCACATAACCCTCTCTCCCTCCCTCTGTTTCTCCCTTTTTTTAAAAAAAAAAAAATTTCAAGCGTACATTTAACCCAGCATTAAGAACTGTCATAGCTCTGAATAGAAGAGAGAAGAAGGAATGGGAAGAATGTTGTTTCTTCTATATGGCTGTTGGATCACCAATAAGTGGCCTCTGTTTTAAGGGCTGAGATGTATAGCGCTTAAATGATTGGTCTCACACACCACAAGCAAGAAAGTGGGAATCAAGAGGCTTTAAATCAGACCCACCCTAGGACCTCGGTTACACATGCATATAAATTACACAAGTATCTTCTTTCTCAGAAGTTACCAGCATGTCTCTTTGCCAAGTTAGAAAATTGGAATAGGAAAGCCCAGACTCTTCTGACACATGAGAATGTTTTCAACCTTTAATCTAAATATTTTATCACACTGGTTAAAGAACCATTGGAACATTTCCAATAAAGTAGAGTTACAACTCTAGAGTTGTAGACATAACTTTTTATCTTTTTTTTTTTGTAGGCTGTTTGTGTCACATTCCATTATTTTTCCATGTGAGTATCCTGTTTTGCAGCACCATTCGTTGAATTTTTGTTTGTTTTGCTTGTTTGTTTTGTTTTTGGAAGTGCATGGGCCAGCTTTTTATCTTAGTCATTCAGTTCTTAATGTTCATTCATATATAAAGTTATTTGAAATTAAATAGGCCAGAAACAATTAAAATCATGCTGTTATTTACGTAAATCTGCACTATTTTACAACTTGAAAAGAAGGTGGCTTTTAAACACTGTGGTCTCATTTCGTTTATTGAGCAAATCCAGCCATATGGGAGTTAGAGGTGATGGATAAGTTCATGTGTCAAGTTGGCTTGGTTACGGTGTCCATTTGTTTGGTCAAGCACTGGCCTGATTGTTTCTGTGAGGCTTTTCAAAGTGTAGGTTGATCGCATTTATGACTGATTACATCTGCAGTCAACAAAGGAGATTGCCTTCAGCAACGAGAGGACCCTTATCCAATCAGTTGACAGGCGACTTTCTATCTGACGAATTCTGGGAAATTCATCGAAGTTCCCAATTTACAGTCTGCCCTAGGGATTTTAGGCTTGCTAATACCCATGATTGGGTGAGTCAATCCTTATAATAATTCTCATAATATTTATAATCTCATACTACCTGTATATCCTGTTGGCTCTGTTTGCCCTGAGAACTCAGATTAATACAGATGTTAAAAATTTCATGCAGATTTTGTGTATTTTTAGACTATTGCAATAGCTGATTTGGGTTATTTAGCCCCTAGCTGGCCCTGGTAATGTTCATTATTCATCTCCTGATGAGAAGATAAAAGGGAGAGATACCCTGACAATCGTACCTCATAAAACAGTTTTTAGGAATACATCATTGACATTCTCAACTCTATTTTCATCAGTTAACTTTTTTCAGAATGGGGTTGGGAAGTCTGAAAACTATGAATAATAACCAACCCACTGAAAATATGTGTGTAGCTAGATAAATGCATAGGATTTACAATTGCTTCATAACCCAGAACTTTTAAACTTGAGCACAAGCAGAATTGTGTAACTGAGATAGCATTAGTATAATTACTGAAAAAAATCCAACTTGATTCACCATGGGGGATACCCATGATTGACTTTCCTATTTGGCTGCAATTTCACTCTCACACATTTTGAGGGATATAAACACTATATTTTCTAAACTGAATTTTCAAAAAAGCACTAAGGATGACTGAGCAAAGAATTCTTTTATCAGTAGTGCTGTGCTCAAATACCAGTGTGTGAAATCTACACTTATGCCTGCAGTTTTGGAGAACTAGGAACCATATGGTATCTTGGTTTTACACTTCCTGAATCAGCTTAATTAGACTTGAATAAATGCATTTGTGTGCTTTTCAGTTGTTGATATTTTGTTATAAAGTTTTTACTCCAATTTCACTAAGAGCATTAAAAACTGTACCTGGTTTATAAATGGGTTATCATTTTATATTGATGCAAATATGATGTTATTTATTTTAAGGCACAATATGAGCTCTGTTTGGTGTGTCTACTTTTCTTAGTGGTTATTGATATTAAAATGATACAGAAAGTAGCCGATATGTTGTGATAAAATATATAAGTATATAGTTATTAAATAATTTAAAAATCTATTAATTTTTAAAGCATTTTAAGTGATTAAATAAATATAAGCATAAATATAGAACTGAAGCCTAAGATTTATGGATTGAAATAACTTTTTAGATGCTCATTTCATCTTAGCCAAATTACTGTATCAACAGAGCTGTGTTCAAAAACAAAACAAAACAAAACAAAACTTAACCCTTATCTGCAAATGAAACTATATATTGTGTCCTCATGATACTGCCAAGATTGCCCTCCTCAGGAGCTTCATAGAGATGACTCTTTAAAGGACCTGCATAATTCATGGAAGAGTATGGGTCAGTGTATTTCACAAGAGTCAGATTAAGGTTCATTACTCTGTTCAATCCATTCTTAGATCCTACTGATGTTGATTAAGAGTTTTGTATCCAGAGTAAAGGGATAGGCAAGTGCTAAGTGATCAAAGTTTCATCAAAGCAGTTGGTTAAAGGAAGTAAAATGATTACCATACAGCATTAATGTAGGGTTTCTTTCTCCTGCTTCAAAAATAAACGGCTTTGCTTTATTTGGATATTTATTTTCCATATATTTCTTCCCTATAATCTACCATATATAATATTGATCACGTTTTATTCTACTGATAATATCTTTTAAGTAAACTTCTTAGTGAATCGTCTTTTTCATAGAAACCCTAATACTTCATGATCTTTTGTGACTTAAAAGTATCCCATCATTGATGTGAGTTCAAAATCAGATTCCTTAATAGTGGTTTGAATGTGTTTATGACATTACATACTTCTAAAATGCTATATATTCAGTTGAACTTGTAATATTCAGGGTAAAACCCATTTAGTCTTTAATTTGTAATTTTCTTATGTTTGCAATTTCATTGTTTGGAAAAGAAAATGAAACAGATTTTATTATTTCAATTAAGGTAAAAAATTTTAATAAAGCAGAAGAAAGATTAGTTAGGTTCATTAAAAAAAGATTTGTGCAATTCTTTGCATTGTTTGTATCATTTATACAATTTCCTTGATTGAAGCATAAAAATTTTTTTTCAAGTGATGAATTTAACATACAATGAATAAAGAGAAGTAATTACCTTACGATTAGAAAGCATATGATTTCTCAGGTAGGGTGAAATTGTGAACCTTTAATTCAGTGAACGTTTATTATAGGTATATTTCCTCAATTTGGAGAAGGCTTACCTTGTCTCAGAGAAAAATCTGTATTCATGACATTCAAAGAGTCTTCGTTCTAGCCTCAGATCTATCCTTTTATCTCATTCTGATCTCATCCTTTAGATCTTATGTTTTAGGCACTGAACTAGTACAGTATGTAATGCCCAAGCACTATATGCATGTAGTCTGCTTTCTTTGTTCATTGGTTTCTTTATCCAGTGGTTGCAAAAGTGTGTCCAGAACCAGTAGCATCAGAATTATCTTGCAGCTCATTAGATATACAAGACCTACTAAATATAGGACCTACTATATCAGAAGGTTTGCGAGATCCAACAATATGTGTACTCACATGTGCTTTGGGTCATTCATATCGCACTAAAATTTTAGAATCATACTTAAAAATGTAGATGAATTGAAACACTAAATATAATGAACCACACACATTTAAGGAAAATATAGCTAAATTTTCACCTTGTTTTAGAAAAGGAAAACAACTGGAAATATAAAAACATGAAAAAATAATAAAAATTGTGAAATGATGGATTATATAAGAGTGGAAGCATCCAAAATGTTAAAATACCAAACAAATAACTATGGAAATGTGGAAAATAAAAATGATAAAACTGTAGCTATGTACTTAATATTTAGAGAGAACTAAAAATTTTTAAAAAGGGAAGCTAACTACTGAAGAAAAATGGAGTCAGAACATTGAAAGACAGTTTTCTTCCTTGTATGGTTCTTTGCTGTTTTATTATTTTATACCTCTTTTAACTTTGAACATCACAAAATTTTAATCAGTAAAAAATGTTATGAAAGAGAGTTGACATTTAGGTTCTTAGTTTGCTGAGTTCACTATCAAAATGAAAATGGAATACATATTTTTTATAAAGCCCACACTATTATAAGCAGCCCCTTAATTTTCCAAGGCTTGTGTTTGGAAAGGAGTTAAAAAGAACATAACTTGCACCAAGGGAAAAATTTGCCTGAATTTTATAGTGGCATAGAGAGAATACTCTCTTGTGAGTTAGAAATCATGATTCTGGCTTTTGTTCTGCTGTTAACTAGCAAATACTTCCCTTATACTAGTCTTTAATTTCCTTCTTGCTTATGTTAGATCAGTTCTCAGTGTTTGGCATACATCAATACATCAGAATCACCTGGGGTTTTGGAAAAACATATTTCTGGTGACATTTCTAGAGTTTCTGAGTCAGTATTTATGGGGTGTGACTCCAAAATTTGCTTTTCTAATAATTTTGTAGGTGAAGCTGATGCTGCTGGACTGGGGCTGTACTTTGAGAACGATTGCTTAAATGCTCATTAGTTAGGCCTGGTGCATTGTATACCTCCTGCATTCCATGAACCAATGATAAGTAGTTAAGGAGACCAGAGAGAAGGGAAAGAGCACCCTCAGGTGTCCTGCCTGAAACAAACTTTTAATGGGTTTATTGAATAAATAGATTCCTCAATTCCTTAACACCTCAAAAGATTATGAAAATTGTTTGCATCAGATTTTCATGCATTAGTTTACTTCTTTGTTAAGCATTAACTGCTCCTGTCTGCATCATTTTGCTTTTCTTCTCAGAACTATAATTGCATTTATCATCAATACCACGGTATCATTCAGTTGGCCTTTTTCCCTTTGTAATAATTTAGTTTCATCAGTGAGATTATGAACTTCTTAAGGGTAGGGAGCAAGCCTAGATTTATTTTGCATTTTTCTTCATGCATAGTACAGAGCCTCCACTTAGTTGTGGATTTTTCACGTTTTCTAAATCATTTACTTATAAACAGATTTGTATTTTTTTGGTAAGTGTCCTATCTCTATATCAGTATTCTTTGGAAATGTCACCCTGTAGCTTGTCTTCATGACATGATTGCTCAAACTGCTACAAAGAGAAATTAATTGTTGCAGAATGGGGGAGAGACATCTTGAGGACAAATAACAGTGTGACAAGACACATTTGCCCCTGGTGGCTGCAGCCATGGTGCGTTGCTGTGGTAATTTGCTACATGGTACCCGAGTTGCCTAAAGGAGGAAGAGGGATTCAGGATAACTTCATTTACTATCAAAATGAGATTTACACATATGCCTTTGGTGCAGCTACATTAAAAATAGAGGCAATACAGCCATTGGGCTGAAATCCAAAACATCACTTAGGGGTCCTTCATTGGTAAAAATTAAAAAAAAAATGGATCAGCCAAAAACAGAGGCATTCACTGCTACAAATTATTATTTCAGAGGAAAAAATTGTTACTTTTATGGTGGTATAGTATCACTATTTTTTAAAAGCAAATGACTGAAATTACCTACAAATTTTACAACAGACTTAAGTTCATTTTGGTATCTCCTTTTAAGAAAATCTATCCAATTGTTCAACATTATTTTTAATGAAGAGTTGTCAATATATGACAGTTCATATAAGTGCGTAGTAACTAACAGTTAATTTGAACAATGAAGAAATTAAGTGTTTTTAATTGTTATTTTTTCTTAAGTTTCTCCAGATTTCCCAGGTTTTCCAACTTTGAGATCAGAAATAAATTTAGTTTTAAAGGCTGTGCTACAAAAATACATTGCTTTCAATTATGAAAAAGACATTACTTCAGAATCAATATTTTATATTTTTTTACATGGGTAGGCACTGGGAATTGAACCCGGGCCTCCGGCATGGCAGGCAAGAACTCTGCCACTGAGCCACCATTGCCCACCCTATAACTCACTTTTAAGACTTTAGGTATCTGGTTTTCATTCTCTATTCCCTAGAGATTTTACCATTTTATTGTTCGTTTTGAGGAGCAATGCTTCCCCCAGTTAAAACAAAAAGATAGTATAAAAGAAATCCAGCCTAGGCATTTTCTTTGATTGCTCTCTTTTCCTCATCCCTCACATCCTGCCCATTAGTAAGTCTTGTTGATGCTTCCTGCACAATAAATCTCCTTTAGCTGTGCTATGATTTTTCAAGCCAAACCATCATCCTCTCTTCTTTGGACTATTGCAGTAGCCTTCCAGCTGGCTGGCTACTAATACAATCCATTCTCCATGAAGAAGCTGTCTTTCTAACCTATCTCTGATACTTTCCTAGCACTTGGAATAAAATCCAAGCATATTACCATGACCCATGAAGTCCCTCAGGATTTGGCCCTCTGCCTTCCTGACCGGCCTCCACTCATATACTCATTTCCTTATCGACACTGTTCCTTGGATAGATCAAGCTCATACCTTCACAGGGAGTTATACTTAAAGTTGCCTTTGCCTGAAGAGCTCTTCCCACTGACCTTCACTCTAATGTTTTCTTTTTCAGTCTCTGCACAAATATCCCCACCAACACCTTCACTTGCCCCCTATACTCTTTATCTCATCATTGACAGAGATCATGTGACATGTTTTTGTGCGTTCTTACTTATGTTCCTGCTCTTTTACTGGAGTAGACTCTCTACCAGGAAAGGGACAAAGTCTTATTGTCCACTGCATGCCCTCTGCCTGGAAAAGAGTATGGCTCTTGCTCTTGAATTATTTGAATGAGAGAATCCACTGAGAAACTTGTGCATGCTAGAGTGGTTGTATTTAGCCTACAGTATAGTATCCCCATTGTCTCCAGGATTTCCCTTGGCTTACATAAGTGTGGATACCTGTATTAGTTTCCTAGCTGCTAGAATAAATATCATGCAGTGGGTTGGCTTAAACAACAGGGGTTTATTGTGTCATGATTTCAGAGACTAGAAGGCTTGTTCCCTCCTGGGGTCAGTTTGTTCTGGCCGGGCAGCAATCCAATTCCCTGTCTTTTGCTTTATGTGGCTAATGAACACGGCAGTGACTTTTCCTTTCTCTTTCGGATTCTGTTGACTTCCAGCTTCTGGATGCCCCACCTGGCTTCTCTCTGTGGTCTTCTCTAGGAAGCCTCCAATGATACGATCAGCACGCATCCTCATTCAGCTGTCCACATTGTAGCTAAATAATCTCATCCAAAGGTCATATTTAAATGGGCTTACACCCAAAGGACCAGAGGTTGGGACCTGAACATGTCTTTTGTGGGGACATGATTCAGTCCGCAAAACACCTTTTAGAGAATTAGTTTTCTGATCCTCAATTTCCATTTGTGCTTTTCCAATATAAATTCTTTTCCTGAGAAAAAAGCCTCTGCTATTTGTCAATTCATTTTCCCACTTTGCCTTTCAGTTTCCCACTTTGCAAAAGAAAGACACACCTTTCACTTATTATGAATTTCTTTCTGGGTACACATTCCAATCTCTAAAGCTTCCAGGCTTTTGGTAAACAAAGGTTTTAATTCCTCTGGGAGTCCTTTGAGAGCTTCTTAAAGAAATATTGGAAGGCAGAGATGCCCTATTTCGTAGAGACAATACTTTTCTGCAAATCTTTCTCTTCCTATCTTTCTCCATTTCTCCTCCTTTTCCATCCATCCCCCTCTCTTTATTAGATATTAGAAAGGAGACGTGAATATGTTGACATGGGTTTTTTCTTTTCTTTTCTTTTCTTTTGGTGCATGGTCAGGGAATCGAACCCTGGTCTCCTGCATGGAAGGCGAGCATTCTACCACTGAACCACCTGTGCCCCTGGACATGGGTTTTTAATCAGTTTTAATAGGTTTATTTGATGAGTTTAATTTTTTTCTTCTGAGGAAGAATCTTTATTGGCTGATTGGCTTGACAATAAGGCTTGCTTTTGCCAATTAGGTTATAATGACATGTTTACAAACATTTTCCTTAAATAGAATAAATATAGTATTGGAGAAAATATATTTAAACCATAAAGAGTATATAGCATGTAGAAAAACAAATCCTTTGTCATATTTAAGCTTGTTGGAAAATTTTAGTGATTAACTTATAAGTGCTATGAGTTTATAGATTTTCAAAGTTATTTTAGTAAAGAAAGTTTGAAATTTTGTGCTAGACAATATGAACAACATAAACTTATCCAAGATGTCTTAGCATAAAATACTCTATAATCGTCAATTACTTATTACTTCCATTTTCAAGGAATAAAAAAATCCTTTCATTTTCAGGCTAGGACTACAGTTCTTTACCCTAAAGGTTTGTGGAAGGATATTATTCCCTCTATTAAATCACACACTGTCTCAAGTTTTAAATAGGTGGTATTAAGCAGCATTCTTTCTAGGAAGCTCTACTGAGTGATGCTTCTTCTAGGAAGGATGCCACTTCTGTAGTTTTTCCCACTGGAAGCATCAAAATCTTGACTGAGATTGAAAATTAGGATTCAAATGACATGATTCTGTAATAAAAAATAGCTAGCATTATTTTGTGCTTCCTTTGTTGAGCACAGGTCTAGGCACTTAAGAGCCATTAACTGATTGAATGCTTATAACAGTTACTCTATATTGTAGGTACTATTTATGTCACCATTTTACACATGGTAAAACTGAGGCTTGGAGGGAGATTGATGTAGTTTATCCAAAGTTAATGAGTGCAGAAGCCAGAATCTAAACCCAGAAAATATGATTCCAGAATGGTTTTAAGCCAGTACATTGTACAGGATAAAACCAGAATGAGATAGTAAGATGGTCAGAAGAAAACTAAAAAAAAAAAGTTTAAGACAAGCTTGAGCTACATTCTGTAATTATTCCTTTATATCATGAAGCAAACTTTTACGTAGTGTATATTATATGCTATAAGATATATACATAGGGATCTAATAGCAATATGCGATTGCTCCATAGAGCAAACAGGGCCCTGTTAAGTAGTATGTTCTCCCACTTCTGCGGACCCTTCTGTTTGGTGTGTGATACCTTTTCTCCGTCTCTCTGAGCTAGGATGTCTGCTTCTTCCTTAGAACCCTGGCTTATGAATCACAAAAATGATCTTAGATTCTACTTATATACTTGCTTAATATTCAGTCTTGGAGATGTTGCTGTTAGCATGGCGAAGTGTGTAGGATGGTCCAATTGCTTCTCTCTCTCTGTTGAACTGAGCACTCTTCACATTCTTTGCTGGTGCTTGTATTTTCTCGGAATTAAGATTTCCTATTATCTGTAGTGATTGGAGAGTCCATTTAAATTCCTTTTAATGGGCCTTACCTGAGATGATGGATCTACCATTGGACAGAAACTTGGATTTTAAACCGCTCCCAGTTAAAAATTCCTAGAGCAGCAACAATATTGAGGATGTTATTAATTAAAATCATATGATATTGTCACTTCAGTATAGGAAATGGTAAAATATCTCTTTTCGGCATTGAGGCAGAATGGTATAATTTCAAAATTTGCCTTTAGCAATAGAGAGACATGGATTTAAATCTTAGAGTTTTCTCTCTGAACCCACATTTCTTTGTCTAAGAATAATTAAAATTACTAACAAACTTGTTAAGAACATTAAAATGAGATAACTTTGTAAAGTACTTGGTGCAGATTACGTAGTCATTACATATGCGTTCACCTCTTTCAGAGAATGTGTAACTAAATTAAAAAAAAAGCAAATCATGAGAAAACTGATGGAAATGACATTAAGTTATAAAGGTATTTCAGATGTTTACAGAGCAAGAGTGCTTTTGTTTATTTGAAATGAAGACATGTCTCTGTCAGTGACTTTGTTTTTATTTGATAGAATTAGATCTTATTCCATTGTGGGAAATGCTGAGTTCTATAAATGCTAGTGCGGCTATCCATCTGTATGTCTTTGCATGAGGTATTTAACTAATACAGGTTTCACCTTCCAAATAACAAATTCTGTGAAATAGTTGCTCATCAGGCAAAACTCCTTAAATGTTCCAAGATGCAAAATCTCCATCTAGTGGCAGCTCAAGCCAGGCACAGCATTTTTGCCATTCTGCGCAGTTAGGGAACCCATTTGACACACAGCTCCTCTAATGACTTCTTACTTACCAATTATTCTATCAAATTAACAATATCAGTCATTCCCTATAGTGGTCTTTGATGTAGGACTATAGTCTCACAAGAAGACAGCTTATTGAATTTATTAAGAAGGTTTGAAGGTTAAAAAAAAAAGCTAACTCTATTATGTCTGCTTTATTGTGATCAATGTTATGTAATTCCCCTTAAATATACATTCTGAAGTCAAAAAACAATATACAAAATAAAATATACTTTAATATAAAATGTCCTATAAATGAAATTTTGTGAGTCTAGAGTAAACCTTTGCATTGTTGCTTTAATGCTGTGCTTTTCTACCAATTAAAAATTTATTGCCATATCACATGAAATATTTTTAATCTGATACTGTATTTTCTCACGATTTTATTATTGAAATATCTTGAATACCAGCTCTATCTTTCTTCCTATGTTCTAAAAACTATATCCCTGTTCGAATCAATATAAAAGAATCTTTTGAGATGAGAAATGTAAGAAACTATATATATGGTTTGGTAAAGGTCATTGATTAGATTAGGTGATCTAAAGGGAAGAAAGAAACTGGTCAACCTATTTCTAATTTTATCATGGAGCAAACAGATTTACCACATAATCAGCTGTATTTCTGCTCTTTCTTTTGTAAAGTATAATATACTGCATCTGTGTTTATGGAAATATCCTATAGAACATTATTTTTACTTTCCTATCTATGAAAAAATACTAAACACTGATTTGCTATTAATTTATGATGTTCAGAATGGCATTTCATTATCAGATGTATGTATGTGCTTATATGTATGTGTATGCATATGTGTGTGGGTATATATAGCTCTCCTAAATTTCACAGATTGTATGCATATGTTTTCATAAATTAAAGGGACTCATAGAATTCTTCTAGTCATTTCTCTAATTGTATAAATGGAGGATACGAAATCCAAGAAAATAAATATGCACAGAAGTATTGCGAAACAATTTCATTGGTGAACATGATCATTCTATGAGTTCAAAGATGATAATTTTTTAAAAAGAAGACATATCCAAAATTCTGTTTTTAAAAATAATTCTCGCAGAATTTATACTCAATTCCAATTCCTGGCAGAATGGAAATTAGTATATACTTTAATATGTAGTAGTTGGCATTATAAAAGATACAATGACAGCAGTATTTATATCAAAAAGCAAAGCAGGAACGATTTGTGGATTTAGTCGTTTATTTTTTTCTTTTCAGCAGACCGATTACTGATTTTCAATTGTATTGATGTAACATTTGCATTTGAACTAGAGCATACACTGAAAATGTTGAACCAAATATTACTGCTTATGACAATTTATACTGTCAGACATCTGTGTGACTATCACACAGATACAGACACACAATTATAAATGTTCAGTATAGCTAACTTTATATTTAATCTCCTAATATGTATTCTAATTTATGTTTTTACATTTTTCTCCTCTGGCTTTTGTCTTTTCTTATATTCATAAGAGATAGTATTTTCCTTTTCTTGTTTATATTTATGTATAATCTGCCTGTGATCCTGAGCTGCATAGGAGCTGTCTATTTAATATATGACATAAATTACGAAATAAAGTGATATATATTTCAAACTTATAATAGGAATAAAATATGCTACTACATTTATATGCCTTTTCCAGTAATATATATCCTTCAGAGTACTACTTTGAGCAGATGTTCATTGTGTTATTTAAAAAACAAGGAGAAGGCATTATTAGAAAATTAATAAATTGTAGTTGGTATGTTTGAATCTGAATTCTTTAAAAAAATATAATTCCTATACATATCTATAGGTTAAATAATCTTTAAAACTCACATTTTTACTATTCTAACTATTGTTTCAAACATTTCAGGTTAAGACTAGGGAGAATTCCTTGAGTTCAAAAAGCAATTTTTTTTTATCAAATATGAATTGTTTGAAAAACACATGTTTAACTCACTGATTTGGGGGATATTTTTATTTTTCATGTACACAAAGGTCTTTGTGATATTTTTAATAATTAAATGCCCAATAGATCTTTAAATTGGTCTTGAAAGTTAGAGTTTATTGCAAAAAAGGAAGATCTCTTCCACCCTCTGCTGACATGTATACGCAACTGCAGGTTATTTATTAGTTCTTTATTTTAGTGAAGAAAATTAAAATTTGAGGGCAAACCCAGTTGCTTTAGCTTTCAGTAAACACATTTTGGATGTCTAAAAAGATCACACATTTTGGAGATATATAAATATATCTTTATCTATATATATTACTGACTTAAATAAATTGATCAAAATATAAACTGATCTGTCGGATTAATTTACTAGTCTTTAAAATAATAGCTACCGGGCGGGCCACAGTGGCTCAGCAGGCAAGAATGCTCACCTGCCATGCCAGAGGACCCGGGTTCGATTCCTGGTGCCTGCCCATGTAAAAATTAAATAAATAAATAATAGCTACAATGGCATCACTTTATTATTAATTAGAAAATGTCATCATATCATTTACTTCCAAGTCATCATAAAGCTCAAAGTTATTAGCGAACATATATAAAGTCATCTGTGCTGTATTAATATTTGCATTATGGAAATACTGAAACATTAGAATGATTGTGAAAAACCTGGAGTCAGTGATGACATATCACCGACGTCATTTTTGGAAAAATCGTTATATGATAGAAAACATTTACAGCTTTTTTTAAGAGAGAGAAAATAATTTGCAATAGTGAATCTAAATAGGCCTTGAGCTGTTAGAAAAGTAAATTTCAATTTATAAACAGATGCAGTTTGGACTGAAAGTGACATAAAATATAAATATTAGTGTTTAACTGCATTTTAATGAGAAATTAGTTTTCATGTTGCTTTAAGAATGCTTGGAACTTTCCATGTTTTAATTATTTAAATATGTTATGTTTAGAAATGTTTTAAAAATTGAAGAGGTTAAGACATTCAGAACTGACAGCTCTTTTTGTTTTGTCATATTTAGTCAAATTATTTTTAGAAATAAACACTTTCCCGCCTGCCCAGTCCCATTTTCCTATTCTGTCCCGAGGTAACCATCATCGTTAATTTTTGTGTATCCTCTGTGTTGCTTTGAACACATCTGCATGCTTATGTCCATATCTTCTACATCATACAGTGTTTTTATAGACCATATATTTTCATATTTCCTTAATTTGAAATTTGTTTAGTTTTAACTTTAAAAGTAATACATGAATGCATTCTTTAATTGTTAAAACATCATATTACAGATAATACTAAAGTCATCGTAGGTGACAGTGTCCAACCCGAAGGCGCTCTCCTCAAAGACAACCACTGTTGACACTTTCAGATGTTTCCTATGCATTTATATACATATACGACTCTACAGGAATAAATATATTATTATTCTGTCATATACATTTGTAATTTAGATAAAAGGTATATAGCATATTATTTAACAATTTGATTTTATTAGCTGAATTTCTTGGGGATTTTTTTTTCTACATATCTTTTATCCATATCTTTTATCTTCTATGGTTGGCTTTGGTATATTTTATTTTAGAAATTCACCTATTAATTCACATTGATATCATTTTCCATTTTCACTATTGTAAACCAACCCTGAACGTCTCTATATTTCTCTGTGCAGATGTGTATTATTCTAAGGTAGATGCTGACTAGTGGAAATATTGTTTAACTTGTTATTTTGATGAATAATTCTCTAAAATGTCCTTAACAATTTGGTCTTCTTAAGTGTCAACTATCACTTTCTCCATCCAAATTTGATGGTATTAAATTTTAAAATACTGCAAGCAAAAAATCTTAATTTTCAGTGTTTCTTGACTAATCATGGGGTTGAATATCTGTTTATATATTAATCAGTGATTTGTATTTACTCGTCTATGAATTTTCTGTTCATATTCTTTGCTCTTTTTCTTTTGTGTTTTCTTTTTTCCTTCTGGCTTATAGGAGTTTTTCTATATTCCCTGATGACTCATATTTCATTCATCAGGTGATTATTTCTTCTTCAATGAATTTCTTATTAGTACTTTTTTTTTTGCTCATTCATTTTTTCCTTTTAGATTG
The DNA here is from genome assembly GCA_004026745.1 of Myrmecophaga tridactyla. Classification (NCBI taxonomy): domain Eukaryota; kingdom Metazoa; phylum Chordata; class Mammalia; order Pilosa; family Myrmecophagidae; genus Myrmecophaga; species Myrmecophaga tridactyla. The sequence goes on along the minus strand of PVIY010004000.1, from coordinate 5,961 downwards.
TCTTCCTCTTACTGATTTATGGGAATTCTTTATAGAGAGATCCCAGATAGCAATCCTTTCCTTGTTTTATTTGATTCAAATATTTTATTCTTTTTCAATGCCTATAGTACTCTGCAAATGACTAAATGGCATGTAATATGCAAAAGGCTGGCCCTCTTGCCTGAAGGTATCAATTAGTGCTAAAGAGTCCCTATGGGACCACCTGTAGCTGATTTCCATTAGAGACTACATCTACGTTTAGAGATACACCCCTCTAATCCTTTCTTGCCCTCTCTTCCTTCCCTTTTCTTGAAAGTAATACTCTAACAGTTTGCTTGAACAAGAATCCTTTGTTCAATTTCTTCTAAGAAACCTAACCTAGAACAATAATGAACTTTTTTCCCTCAAAATAATCAATATTTTTTAACCAAACCAAATTTTTCAATGTAAGATATTATAAAATGATTGCAACTGTTCTCTATTAACAGACATATCATATACTTTCAGATGTGTGCTATTCTCTTTAAAATTGCATGTTTATTCTTTTGACATAGCCACTGCTCAACACGTTTACCAATTCCTCTTTTTTTTGGAGTCATGTTCATAGTCTGAAGCACAGTCTTGACTATTAATAATATTTTGAATTCTTTGCTCCCTGATGTCTAAATTTTATTGTTGATGATGAAAATTATCAAGCCATAGGTATTCAGAAAGGCAATTGATATGGTCAGTAATATTTCGGGTCCAAAAAAACAAGGCACAGTTGAATTGAAAATATTCTTAAGAGACAATTAAAAGTGTGTAATACTGGCTACATTGCTATTCATTCAGTGATAGTTTTAGTTTCCTAGACTGCTTAAGCAAATACCTTGAAACAGGTTGGCTTAAACAATGGGAATTTATTAGCTTGCAAATTTTTTCAAAACATTTTTTATTGTGAAATATAACATACAAACAAAAAAGCAATACATTTCAAAGTACATTGTAACAAGTCGTTATAGAACAGATTTCAGAATTTGGTATGGGGTACAGTTCCACGATTGTAGGTTTTTACTTCTACCTGCTCCAAGGTACTAGATACTGAAAGAATATCAATATGATGATTCAAGTAGTTATAGTCATTTACTAGATCCTATCTTCTCTGTTATTACTCCTTCATTTCCTTTGATCTTTCTCTCAATCTTTAGTGGTATTTGGGCTATGCCCATTCTAACTTTTTTATGTTGGGAAAGGCTGTTGATAATATGGGATCGTTGATGTTCTGGAGAGGCTGGCCCCTCTGAGTTTCAGGATTTATTTGTCCTAGGAGTCCATCTGGAGTTTGTAGGTTTCTGGAAAGTAATCATAGTGCATGGAACTTTTGTAGAATCTCAGATAGAGCCCTAGGTGTTCTTTAGGGTTGACAGGAATGATTTGGTTGGGGTTTGTCAAACCGTGGTAATTAGCAATATCTAGCTGAAGCTCGGGTAAGAGTAGCACCAGAATAGCCTCTCAATTCCATTTGAACTCTCTTAGCCACTGATACCTTATTTTGCTACAATTCTTTTCCATTTTTTGGTCAAGAAGATTTGTCAGTTGCATGGTGCCAGGGCTAGACTCATCCCTGCAACTCATGCTCCATATTGCCAGGGAGACTTTCGTCCCTGATGTCATGCCTCCGTTAAGGGGAAAGGTCATGATTTTCCTTGCAGAATTGGACTTAGAGGGAGAGAGGCCACATGTAAGCAACAAAATAGGTTTTCTGGAAGTAACCCTAGGTAGACTTAGCTTCTCTGCTACAGAAATAGGCTTCATAGCAAGCCTCAAGATCAAGAGCTTGGCCTATTGACTTGGTAGTCCCTAATGTCTGAAACCAGGGTTTCCCTGGTAGTAAAGCTAAATAGTGTCATAGTTTTTCTCCCATATCTCACAGGACTTTGCCAATACTTTTGTCTCCCCAACATACTCAGGGATCTATCCGTGTATTACATTAAACTGTACAGAATTATAGGTCCTCATTCCCATTCTGGGCTCTGTGTGCTTGGGTTTTTTAAATGAGCTATCCATACAGGTTGAGTTAAATTATGTGCTACAAAAAATTTAGGTTTTGTACAAAATAAAACTCTCTTCCTTTGGTCTCATACAGTAGGTAAAGTTCTAAAATACTAGCCATATCATCTTTATCCCTGTATTCTGATATACCTTATTCATAACTTGATTGGCTTTGTTCTTATCTCTACTTGAAGCCTCATCTCTTTTTTTGTTTCTTCAACAGCTGTTGTATGTAGCAAAACTGACCTTCAGAGGGGTAGAACTCCAGTTCTGAGTCTTAGGTGCCACAAAGGTAGCCAAAGTTTCAGGGAGATACCAGGTTATACGTATATAGTATAGCATCTCAATTCTAGTTATAATATTTACAGCTCTGGACTAAATGTGTCTGCTATAAGAGTTTACAATCTAGGCCCCAATTTTCTTATAAATATTTTCTAAAAGCGACCATACAATATTTGTTCTTTTGTTTCTGGCTCATTTTACATCACATAATATCCCCAAGGTTCATTCACCTCGTTGCATACCTCCCAACTTCATTCCTTTCTGTAGCTGCACAATAGTCTGTCACATGTATACCCCACAGTTTGCCATTCTACTTCTCAGTCAATGTATAGCTTGCAGTTTTGAGTCTAAAAGAAAGTCCAAGGTGTTGCTTTCTCCCCAAAGACTGGCATTCTGGGGCTGTCTGTCAAAGATCCTTGGCTCCTCTGTCATATGGCAAGGCACATGGAGGCATCTGCTGGTCTCTCTTCTCTTCCAAGTTTCATAAATTCCAGTTTCTTGCTTTCATGGCTTTCCTTTTCCCTGTCTGAATTTCATTCCAATTATGAAGAACTCCAGTAACAAGATTAAGACCTATCCTGAATGAGGTGGATCACACCTTAGCAGAAGTAGATTCATCCAAAGGGCCTACTTACAATGGGTTCATATCCACAGGAATGGATTAAATTAAAGAGCATTGTTTCTGGGGTACATTCAGCTTCAAACCTCCACCGTGATGTGTAGCTAGTGATACTAACTATTGACAGATGAGTAGTAAGACTTCTAATAGCCATCTTGTCCTGTTCAGGAGTGGTTCAAGAAATGGATGGCACTGAGTCCATGTGTTTTTAGCATTAGAACGTCCAGACATGAGAGGTTGGGGAAGGTAGGAGCTAAACTAAAACATATTTACTGTGGAACAGTGCAATTATGGTTAATTGTACATGATAGTAACTTATAGTTACCATGTGCCAGTCCTTGTTCTAAGTGCTTTACTGAATTTACTTACTCACGCCTAAGAAAAATTATTCTGGGAAATTGCTATTATTATCGCTGTGACGAACCTGAGGGCCAGGAAGGTTAAGTGATGTATTTAAGTCACACAGCCCTTATGTGTAATGCTGAATTCAAGCCCAGGTATTCTGGCACATCAGTCACGTGTAGATATGTGGTCCTTACACTTCTTTCACTATTAACTGCTTTCTAATCTCTGCCAAAATCCATTCTTTCTCTATTTCTCTGCTCACTTTAGTTGTCTCTTCTGTTCACTAAAGAACTACGATCATATCTGCTAAGGTCTCAAGATTGCATGTATTTAAATATATATATCATTGTCCACTGCTCATCCATTAATTTAGGCAAGGAGCTCATCTGATTCCCTCAATCTTGCTAGAATCATTTTTTTGAAATGTATTTTTCTTTCCTAGCATAACTATCCTCATTATCATGTTTATTGTACATCACTTTTTCTTTTTAGCTGGAAGATTGCTGAATCAACCTATATTTGTTTATATACTATCTTTAGAATGACATCGTTTTTTGGGAAACGCCGAAGGCAGACATTTCTGATATAAGGAATTATTAATTTATCTTCGTAAGTATAGTTAATCTATTCAATATGGCTAAATTATATACAAATTTAGTCAATTCTTAATTAAACCTATCCAACCCATTATATGATTTCTTGATCTGTCTGCCTTTGGCTGACAGTCTCATGCTCTTCCTTATGATTGATCACCTATCTGGCCCTGATCAATCATCCTTTTAATATATCTCATATTGTCATTAATGACCCTACTGGCTGAAGTGATGATTTATCTGTTAAAAAATGCCTCCATTAGTTTGCCACTCATTTAAGGGAAAACCATAGAACACCTTTGCAACATGCTTAAAGATAAATTATACTAAAGTTAGAGCAAAAGAATGTTCAGTTATAAATTGCATGGCCTTTGTCAAGGAAAGAGCCCAGTGGCCCTAAACACCTAAGCCATATGGGCCTCACTTCTGAGAAAGAATAGGATGGATTTACTTTGTGCAACATTCCACCCAAACAATTCAAATTTTGATAATTTGTTTTAAAATTCCCATAAAAATGTATAGTTTAGGAAGACACATAGTAAGTGGGTGGTGGGGAACAACAACAAAAAAAGAAGTCCATGCTCATTTTATAGCCCCGTCCCATCTTTTTAGTTTTTAGGAAATCAGTTTTCATATAGTGATGAAGCAAAAGTTTCATAAAGGTTTAATTTTTGTAATCACTCTGCACTGGATCTCCTGTACCACTTGCTTCAATGTAATTCAGTAAGAAAAGGAAGACATTGTGAATCTACTCGGTGCCAGGCAAAATGTTGTTTTTTTCTCATGTATTACCTTCTCATCCTTAAAAAAATAGAAGTGGAGGGGGCTTTGTTCTGTTTCTTTTATTTGCACAGACACATAGTGTGCTGGTTTGAAAGGTTGTATGTACCCTAGAAAAGCCATGTTTTCATCCTAATCCCATTTTGTGAAGGCAGCCATTTCTTCTAATCCCTATTCAGTACTTATATGTTTGAAATTGTAATTAGATCATCTCCCTGGAGATGTGGCTCAATCAAGAATGGCTGTTAAATTGGATTAGGCAAAGACCTGTCTCAACCCATTGGGATGGGTCTTGATTATCTTACTGGAATCCTATAAAAGTGAAAACATTTTGGAGTAAAAGAGAGATTCTGAGAGAGCAGGAGAGCATAGCCATGAGAAGCAGAGAGTTCACCCACCAGCAAACTTTGGAGATGAAGAAGGAAAATGCCTCCCGGGGAGCTTCAAGAAACAGGAAGCCAGGAGAGAATGCTAACAGATGACATCATTTTTGTCATGTACCCTTCCAACTGAGAGAGAAACCCTGACTGTGTCTGCCATGTGCCTTCTTACTTGAGAGAGAAACCCTGGCTTCTTTGGCCTTTTTGAACCAATGTATCTTTTCCTGGATGCCTTTGATTAGACATTTCTATAGACATGTTTTAATTGGGACATTTTCTCGACCTTAGAACTGTAAAGTAGTAACTTATTAATTTCCCCTTTTTAAAAGTCATTCCATTTCTGGTATATTGCATTCTGGCAGCTAGCAAACTAGAACATATTTGGTACCAGGAGTGGAGTGCTGCTGTGGTTTGCAAATACCAAACATGTTGGAACGGCTTTTTAAATAGATAAGGGAAAGATTTTGGAGGAGTTGTGAGGAGCTTGATAGAGAAGGCCTAGAATGCTTTGAAGAGACTGTTGGTAGAAATGTGACTCTAAAGCTACCTGTCATGAAGCTCTAGACAGAAATGAGGCATGCATTATTGCAAACTGGAAGGAAGGTGATTCTTTTTTAAAATAGCAGATAATATGGCAAAATTGACTAGTGGCTTTGGCTGGAAAGCAGATATTAAAAGCCATGAACTTGGATATTTAGCAGAAGAGATCTCCAAATTAAATGTGGAAAATGCAGCCTGGTTTCTCTTCACAGCTTATAGTGAAATGTGACAGGAAAGAGATAAGCTGAGAACTGAACTCTTGGGTACAAAGAAACCAGAAGTTGATGTTCTGGAGAATCCTGGGCTTTCTGGAAGGGAGACCCCAGAAAACAGTGCCCCACATGAGCCTTGACCAAATGTAGAACCATTGAGCCATTTCAGAAAAGCCAGGATTGGACATGGAGTTATCAAG
>PVIY010003999.1:0-107052 GCA_004026745.1 Myrmecophaga tridactyla | reverse complement strand
AATGGCATTAAATGTATAACTTCCTTTGTGAAGCTTAAATCACGGGGCAATACAATTATGGAAATATGTGATAGTCACATTTAAAGAAACTTTTTGTTTAATAAAATTGCTTTTATATGATCTAAGTTGTGCGGACTTAATTGTTCCAGTTTAGAAGTTATTTGAGATGCAAAGTCGTAGATGAAGATATGATAAAAGGCTTTCCTAAACTGCTGTGTCTGCAGGACATGAGCTTTTAAAATGTTCAGTTGTCGTTTTTTTTTTTAAATATATACAATTACTACAAATTGTCCAGGAAAGAAACTCTTTTTTTGGAGGTCTGTGGCTTCATGTCCAAACACAAATCACACAAATCCATTCATCTTTCTAGAATCTGACCTCTCCAAAACAACAACAACATCACACACACACACACACACACACATATGCACACGCACACACAGAGTGATGCACCAGACTACACAGAGGCTGTGACTACTCTATCCTTGATAAGAGTTGCCTCCAGAAAGCAAAACTTTAACTTTAGAAGTTGGAGCCGAATTACCCAAAGGAGCACAGTTAGAAAACATGGCAGGGTAGAAAGAAATGGAAAAGGCATCTTTTTCATTGTGATCCAGAGGAAAATCTCCATCAAGATAAACAAAGTTCTCTCTAGTGTTTGTGTTGCTTTTTCCTATGTGCCAGAGTTTTTCTGTTTCTCTCGAGTGCTAAGTGTTACTTATTTCTCTGAACTAGAATTTATCTGCTGTGTTTTCTTGCCTCCATATTACGTATTTAAGTCTTAAGCCCATTATTCAATAGTTTGGAAAGCATCCTGGCCATCACTTTTGCTTTGCCCATAAGAAGCACTCTGCTTAGAAGATAATCTCTGGAAAATTTGTATTTTTTTTTTGTTTTACAATTTTTATCATGCAAATTAACACTTCAACCATTGACTTCAGGTCACTAGTTTAGGTAAAAGCTGAGAACAGAGAAAAAGAATCATTTACCTGGACAGGGAAGATGGTGTTTCTTTTGATGTCCTAATTTGTCCTGCATATTGTTTGACTAAACATTTCCTAATGATGCAATGAAATCCAATGACTTCCACGAGTAAGCTTGATAATGTTAGATCAGAGAAGATAATGACTCTGTTTTATAAAATAGCCTTTTAAGATATTGTTATGTCTCTTTTCTATCTGTGCAAACCATTTTGGGGACCTGATTTTGTAGGTGTTCCCCCTTAAGTAAGGAAAAATTCTTGCGTGAGATATATTTCATACTGAAAAACAATCTATCAAAACTCAGATTATAGGATATAAACTTATTATTTTCATAAAAATAAATAATAACTTAGCATAAGAAGTAAAAGAAGAAATGCTTTAAATATGGGAAATGTTTCTTTATTCACAACACTAATGTGAATAACAAAGTTCATATACAACTAATTTCTGATTATTTTAGCAACATTCTATCTTCACAACTTTGTACAAATTGGGCTTATATGGCAAGTGAAATTTCAATGTTTAATATTACCCCCAGCTCATTATATTACCCTATATAAGCTTTACCACTATAGCTTCAATGGATTTTTCAGAAGTAAAATGATGGAAATGCATCTGTAACTGTTTTACTCTCTAAATTAAGCAAGTCTGGTTTGGCTAGAGTACCATCTCCTGGAACAAAACCCTATGACTCTAAGAAAGACAGGACACTGGTTCCTTGAGCTATGTGAGTGAGAGATTAATAGAGGAGTGTAGATTTCTCCACCATTAGCACTAGTGGAGCCCCAAGAGGGATTAGTACAGGTTATTGTTAGTTCTGATCAAGGGATGTTGGGCAGAGAGGCAACCGAAAGTGCTTGTGGTCTTGGCTGGAAGTATTGCAAGATGTTTCTTGAGGATGATAGGACAGTTGTACCCATAAACAATGGAGACAACAAGAAGAGCTGAGGTCTTGGAAATAAGGGGCGGATGTTCTGATGGAGAGATAACATGAAAGAAAGTGAATCCATTCTGCTGCTGGCTCTTAGCACTACTATGAGACAGTTCTTCAGGGTCTTTGAAAATGCTAGAAAAAAATTTCGAGATGAAGTGAAACATACTGTACCCTACTCAAATTTCTCCTTAGGAAAATGACAGGCAATTTTGATGAATGTGCTTTTACTGCTAAATGGAGGGGCTGAATCAGAAGTGTTCTATAGTCTATCTCTTCATTCCACACAGAAGGAAGTAAGTGTGAAGTGAGTGGTCCTGGGTCTCAGAGGCCAGCCATTTGAGAGCCCTCATCTCTTGACTCCCAGACTCAGTTTCATGCGGGGGATACTCCATCACCTTTGCTTTTTTGCATTTGAGAGGTGGGGGATGGGGGAAGAGGTAGCAAAAATGGGGAGAAAAAGTAAAAGTGTTAACTGAAAATAGAGGTTTGCATTATTTTGGTATGTTTATCCATATTCCATATCTCTACTAAATATCACAAATGGTGTTTAATACAACTGCATCAAGAAATTCTAAATAAGCAAAATTTTTCAACAAATAGTCTCCATCTATAAGCAGTACATCAATAAATATATGAGTTAATTTTTGTTTTATAATCTGGAATTTATCAATTGGACAAAAACTTTTTTTCTCTTTAGACCAAAATAGTTATCCATTGCAACTTCATCCTTTAAAATTACAAGTCTAACATTTGCAGTTGAGTTGAATGTAGCATCAAATTATAGAGCACTATTGCAGTATAAAACGTACTGTTTGGGATTAATCTATGTATAACTGAGGTCAACTAATTCTTACAGTGCACTGCAAGACCTTGAAAGCATAACATTTAATTGACTAACATTTCACAATTATAGTTTACAGCTTTGCTGAGAAGCATGAGAGCAAAAAATCCTTTTAAAATTATATATTCAAAGATGCGGCCCCCATCATCACTGCCTCAAAAAGCGGGTTTAGTTCCCGGTCCCTTTTTCTTTTCTGTTGTGCCTTTTCCCCTTGGGATTCCACATGTTACAGTCCTAAGGATTACCTCTATGCAGATACCTTTGCACATCTATATTTCTAACAATTCATATGCAAATTTCTAAGCATATGCTGTACACAGTTCAATGCATTCCAAACTAAATCTGTCATCTAAAGCCAGAAATGATCCATTCCCCTGCCTTTTTTTTTTTTTTTTGGCTTTTAAAAACATTTTTTAAATTTTTAAAATTGTGAAATATGTCATATATACAAAAAAGCAATACATTTCAAAGTACATTATAACAAGTAGTTATAGGAGACTTTGATCCGTTACCTTTTGCTCAGGCTCCAAATATTAGAGACGTCATCAACTCTTCTCTCTCCCTTACTCTCAAGTCGGTTTATTCAACAAATCATATTCATATTAATCTTTCATATCTTTATTTCTGTTTTTGCATCTTTATTCTTACCAGCAATGCTTGTGTTCATGTTCTCCTTTCTAGCAAGCATGAGCATTTCAACAATTTATCTGTCTTCTACACTGACATCAGAATTATTTTGCTAATCATACCTGAACATGTTATTTTCCTACTTAAAAAACTTAATGACTGTTCATGGGACAGAGAATGGAGCTTCCATAGCTCTCTGTCTTTTAATGCTACATATCTTATCACCTATGATCCTTCTCATATGAAGTCCATCCAAAGCTCCAATACCCTAATGTATAATCACAAAGGGATGTTTACTATTTCTGCAAAATACTCTACATTCCTGACTGCAGTGCTCTTTGTCTACTTAGTCAATATCAATGGTCAACCTATTTTCAAAGTCCAGTTCATAATATTACCTCCTTTCCAAAGCCTTTAAAGATGCCATAGATAGATTCTGCCCCACCTTTATAGATCGATGATTTTCTCCCTAAATCGTTCCTCATCTTGCATTACATAATGTAGGCATCACACATGTTTGTTCGATTGAATTGTTCTGCCTTAGGCGTTAAGCCTGAGAAAGAAGCAAAACTTGAATGAAATAGATGTGAGAAAACAAGCTGAATTCGCTTCGTTTTCATAGCTCTTTCTCTCTCTGGGTCATTTCCATAACTCAGGCTCTTCCCTTCTTCCTGCTAAGACTAGTTGCACCCTTTCAATTAATATGTTCTCCCTTTTTTTGTCAAGCAAGTTCAATTTCACCTAAATTCTAAGCTGTATTTCCCTAAAATCTACTGACAGCCCCTCCTTCCTCCCCAAACTTCCCTGACTTCTTGCTTCCCTTCAGTTCTAAGAAAACATTCACTGTGGGAAAATACACCAACTTGAGACTTTTTCCATAATTTCCTTGATACTACCTCCACCAAGACTTAATCTTTCTCTGGTTCTACTTATAGGATAAGTCAAGGTGGGCTAGATTATTCTGTAGTAATTTGATGACAGGTACCAGGAGCCAGCAATTTAGTTTTGGGGGAACTTTGCTCCTGACTAAATAGGATTAAGGATGTTTAAATATATAATTCATTTGGATTTCCTTTTTATTTCAGACACCTGTCTATAGTGCTTATTTTGTCTAGGTGAAAAACATACGACTTGCTGTAGGGAAAAAAAAATCACTTAGTTTATGCTGGGTGTGATATTTTATTCTGAAGGGGTAGAATTTCTCCATGAAAAACTGTTGCCAGAAACTAAAACATAAGGAGCAATCTGATTGCAGAATGACAAAACCTTACTCTCCAGTCGGTGAAACGTTATACTACCTAACACTTACAGAAATTTGCTACTTTGCCTACTACTATGAACCTTTGCTAAATCAAACCCCATAGTATTTTATAAGAAATTGCCAGCGGAGACTAAGTTAAAGTGCAAAGGCAACAGTGGTTACACATTAGGCCTGGCTCAGCAGGATAAACTTACCACGGGACATATTTTATTCCTCATTTTTCTTCTCACACTGTGGTCACTTTCCTGGTCTAGATACATTGCGATACTGCTATCTCTCTGTGTGATTTTGAAAGCTTTGTTTTTCAAAAACAGAGGAATAAAGACCCTCCCCAAGATTTTTATCCACCTGAAATTTTATTTTATCATTAAGAAATATTGTTATTGCATTTTCTGAGCAATATGTTTATATAAAGTGTATAGAAAACACCCTCGGTTGCCTACAGACTGTCTTCCACTCTTCATCCCTAAAAAAATGTGGATTTTGTCCAATAACTTACTCTTCCTCTGCAAAACATCATGTCTCAGGGAAATCTCACCCCACCCCTGGTGCAGAGGGAAGGCTAATAAGTTTTAAATTTATCCTAATCTGTTTGCTAACATTGACTGAGAAATGAGAATGTGAGAGAATTTTAGTCAATGAGATTGAGGGAGAGTCTGGAGAGGAGATGTGGGAAGTTTCTTCCCTTCAGTGAAAGAGCATGAGATGTCTTTCTTCTTCCTTGGGACATTTTCATAACTGTTTGATATTCCTCTATCATCGCTCTTGCCATTTGCCTCAGAATGAAGATAAAACCAAAGACAGCAGAGGGCAGAGATGAAAGAAACGTAGTTCTGAGTAATATATCTGAGCTGTTAATCATCGGTGCTACTTCTGGATTGAGTGTTCATATGAGACAATACAATTTCTTACGGCTCACGCTATTTTAGTCATTTTATGTTTTGCAGCTGAAATATTCCAACTAGTGCATATGTGCATAAAATTCACTCCCTGAAGGAAAAAAGTTGGTGGTGATTTCACTCACTTCCCTTCCCTATTTCCAGCACCCAGCCCAATGCCTGACTTCTAGCAAGAGAAAATTTCTTGGGAACTTTAGTGTTTAAATCCTCCTTTGATAGAACGCAAATTCACTGCATTACACCTGCCCCCCAATAACTGGTAAACCGGAACCATTAAGAATTGACATTTTAACAAGGAAAGCTAATCAGAGCGAAAACTCTCAAGTATAAGATAAAAAGCACGCAGGAGAAAGAAGGGCAGAATTGCAAGATGAGCATTGCTGACTTCTGTTTTACCTGTGGGCAAACTAGACAGTTAACAAATGCTTACGTGCTTCCTCATGGAAGACTGTAGAAGGAATGTTTTAATTTCCAGTAAGTGAGCACTATCTCCTTTTCAGTAACACATTTATCCAGCAAATCTTGCTGATGGCACAAGACATCATTCTAGCCGTGGTGAAAGATTTGTCAGACGGACCTCTGTAGGCACACAGTTTATATGGCAGGAGCAGAGAGAAGATAGGGCCCTGGCACCAGTGAGGAAAGGATCATAGAGGAGGTGTAGATAACAACACCTAACTGTCATTTCTCAAAAATAATAGCTAGGTTTGGGAGGGGTAAATTTCCTGCACGATAGTAAATAGGTGTGCCTGCCAAGACCAGGTGCTTGTCTTCATGTTACTTACTCTGCTGACCCCTTTGGCTGCTGCCACCAAGGCTATCCATGCACCCCAAAGACTTTTGCCTCTGTTTCAATGCTGTAGTCTTGTGTCAAGAAGCTGCTAATGCCTGAAATCGCTGTAGTCTTTTCTAAAAATTCTACTCCCTTGCCCCTCTCTGATGTAGCTCATTCAATGACTATAGACCAGACTGAGTCCCTCATGACTGCTAAAATCTGAACGCTTGCTAGTAAAGGAGACCCCAAGAGCCTTCCTAGGATTTAGCTCATAGGCCTGGGCTACCTGAAATATTGTCTGAACTTATTGGAACCACTCTTCATAAGTGTTAAGGCTACCCAATAGTCACAGGAATGGATGGAAAAGTTTGTGATGGCAACAGGTACCCCTCTATGTACCATGACATAGAATATAATAAGCAAACATTTACTAAGTATTTACTATGCTCCAGGCACTGAAGTAATTAGTAACTATGTCATTTGACTTTCACAATCATTTTCTGTGATATGTTTTTTTTTAAAAAAAACCCATATTATTGGTGACAAAATTGAGTGAGGCACAATGAGACTATATAATTTGCGTATGGTTAATTGTCTCATAGAATCTTTCCTCAAACAACAGTTAGTAGATAATCTCATTCAATACCATTAGGAGTGTTTTACAGCTGCAAAATTTCTCAGGTTGGATTGACAGGGATGGGGAGAAGAAAGGTGACAGTGGCAAATTTTTAAATTTTTATAACTTGTCTTTGCCTTTAAAGGTTCTCAATCTAATCAGGGAGCTAGAGTATTTAAAGAGTTAAATCACACCAAGCGATGTGTTGTATGGTTAAATGCATTACTGCACAAAGTGATTTACAGTAGGATATCTATATGTGAAAGGTGCCCATACTTCATCTTTCAATGAATGGGCCCAAGAGGAGGCATCCAGACACATTAACTAAAGTGACTCCCTTCTTCAATGTCAGGCTAAGCAATATCTAAAAATTTTGATAAATAGTGTTTGAAATAGATTGGCACCAGAAGACCCTGGACATCTCAGAATTCATTTTTTATGAGTGCATTTCCCATATTTCTCAAAATTGACAGAGATAAATGAGAGGAGATAGTTGCATTAGAAGCAAAAAATAAAATACATATTCTCTCCTTTCTGGTTCCATGTCTCTGCTCTGTTGTCCACAGTGCTGGGATGCCCTCTGCCCTGCTCCATCGGTTCATCCTATCCAGCTCAAATAACAGGTCTCCTAAGGCTACCCAGACCATCATTTTGACGTGAACGAGCTCTTTCTCCTCTGAATTCCTCTCATTCTTTGTGCTTCTCTAGTAGTGCCTCATATCTATCTTGTTTTAGAGTTATTTGCTCACCTCCTACTGTATATGAGGAAAGTGTCAATACTCACTTCCCCAGCTTCCTTTACAGCTAGGGTCATGTGACATGGAGCCAGCTAATCAGGTTCCCCTGCCCTAGAGTTTGAGTTATAAGTTAGTAACGTGAATAAGCAGGAACATCAGAGGATCTACTCTGATACTGGGCTGGTAGCAGTGGAAACAGTAATATCCATTTCCCAGGGCCAGCAGCAGGGAGCAACCCCAGGGGCAATGGTCAGAATCTGAAATCAGTGATGGTGGCAGGATACACAGTGGGGTCCTTAGCCAGGAACAGAAAGTTTTGTGCTCATGGTAAGTTTTTCTTTTTTTTTTATGGCAAATTTTGTGGCATGGTTTGGTTTTATTGCCGGCTGCTTCCTAGTTTCCTTATTCCTTCCTACATCCAATTCTCCAGTGTTCCTGCTAAATGGAAACTCTTCAATACCTTTTCAATAAATTCATTTAGTACTTAAGTCAGCAGGAGATAGTTTCTGTTACTTTCCACTAAGAACCCTGAAAGCTATTGCTTTCTTCTGCTTTTGGAAAGAAGGAAGTTGTTAAATATCAATCTACGTAGGATACATTTTCATAAACATAAGGATTAGTACTACAAAGTTACCTATCACTGATGAAAACGTCAATGGATTATTTGAATATGGCTTCTTTCATCTTCTTTACTCCATTCCTACCTGAAAAATGGGAATAAAGGTCAAATGAATGCCAAATGGTCAAAGGTAGCAAGCAAGCTACAGTTAGCATTCTCTAATTAGATTTTAGAAATGAATTTATGTTCTTTACTCTTAGCCATTTAGAGTTTGATAATATGTACAATTATTTTCTTCTTTAGCAAGACTACTATGAATTTCCTGACACCACCCGGTTTGTGTTTTAAGGCAAAAGATTTACAAATAGTTTGCTGCAGGGATGAATGGCAGAACTTACCATTGTGGTCACCTGATGACTTTTTCATCTGTTACATGGTAATATAAGCTGATGTTTATATTATGATTATTTTTGTAAAAGCATTTTTTTCACCTAAATTATTCCACTTGATTCTTAAAAACAAGTCCATGAAATAAGTGATTTGTAAGCTACAGGTCCAGAAGCCATAGTTGTCTTACTTTTTAAAAGCATATATTTTCTAGGGTAAGTGATTATTCTCAAGTCATCAAAACTGATTAGTGAAAAACCAAAGATAGACTGATCTTTTGACCCTGAGAACATTGCTCTGCCAGACCTAGGGGGTTGAAATGAGCTCATCAGTCAATCAGTATGTCAGCCAAGTATTTTCTTAAGCTTCCATAGGGTCCTTAACATTGTCCTAACCCCTGCCACTTGAGATATATAAAAACATTCAACATGGACACTGCTTACAAATATCTAACTTTCCAAATTATTCCCTTGAAAGAGCGAAGCGGGTGAGGAAGGGAGGGATGAAGGAGAGAACAAAAGTCTTTAAATGTCTGATTTTTGTAGAAAAAAGGAAGGACAGAGATGACAATCAGCAGGTCTTTTCCATTTTCTCAGCCATGCAATACATAAAGCATTAAATGTGGCAGTAGAAGGAGCCCAGTCTAAGCAAAACTGAATTTGGAGTAAGTTATTAATGATTGATAATGGCTTAACATGATATTTGTCACAACAGAACTTGCAAAGCCTTAACCAAGAAGATGAATTACATGGAACCTAGAGAAACCTTATTAGTTAATGATGGAAATAAATTAAGGACATAGAATCTTTTACCATTCTTTTAACTAAAACCACCATACTTGGTGTTGACATTTTAAAATTTGTATTTTGCATTCATATGGAAAGATCAATTATGTTACAGCTATCTTTTGTTTACCTTTAAGAAGAATATGGTAGATTTTCAAGTAGATTATAAGAATATTACTGTTATTATTATAAATAATTTACTGTTATATTATTTATAATAATAAAACTGTAATAATAACAAAACCTAAGGAAAGGTCCAATATGGTGAAAAAATACTTGAAGTGCATAGTGGGTGAAATGATGGTCCCCAAAAGATGTCTATCCCTTAACTCTTAGAACCTGTAAATGTGATCTTATTTGGATAAAGGTTATTTGTGGATATAATTAAGTCAAGGATCTGGAGATGAGATTGTAGGGATTTTCCAGGTGCGTCCTAATTCAATGACAAATATCCTCATCAGAGACACTTAGAAAAGA
This sequence comes from Myrmecophaga tridactyla, assembly GCA_004026745.1. Taxonomy (NCBI): domain Eukaryota; kingdom Metazoa; phylum Chordata; class Mammalia; order Pilosa; family Myrmecophagidae; genus Myrmecophaga; species Myrmecophaga tridactyla. The sequence goes on along the minus strand of PVIY010003999.1, from coordinate 97,171 downwards.
TAAACAAATGGAAGAGAAGAAGGCCATCTTCAGATGGAGACAAATGTTGGAACTAGAAACAGCCACAAACCAAGGAATGCTTGAAACCAGCTGAAACTGGAGGAGGTGAGAAGTGGAATCTTCCCTAGAGTCTTTGGAGGGTGCAAGGCTCTGGTGACACCTTAATTTCAGATTTCTGGCCTCAAGAACTATGAGAGAAGAGATTTCTGTTGTTATAAGCTACCAAGTTTGTGGTAATTTGTTATAGCAATCCTAGGAAACTAACGTAGAGTCTAAATTTGAAAATGAAACGGACCTGCTGATTGCCATCTCTGTCCTTCCTTTTTTCTATAAAAGTCAGACATTTTAAGACTTTTGCATTCCAGGTCCATTACTACATCTAGTATGACTTTGTGGGCTTGGACTCTAATGCTTCTACTAGACTCAACTTTCTTAGCTATTCATTCCTAGGGGTGGCTTTCCTTATAGCTAAATTTCCTACTAGATATTGCAATGTATAATATTCTCATTATGTGTGAAGTTTTATATTTTAATATCTTTTCTCTGTAATTGTCCTATTAGAATACAAGGCAGAGATTTTAGATATTGGGTATTGGGGGTAAAAAGAAGCTCAATTTCCCTTTCATGAATTCATCCCCAAATATTTTTAATGTATTTGCTATGGCCCAGGCACTCTCCTGGGTGGGAGAGAGATGAATTCACTTGACCAAAATTGGTTAGCTAGCGAATGGAAACTATTAATTACCCCCCCCCCACACACACCAATATCTCTTCTCTCTTCTTTCTGGTAGGCATATGGCTGCCAAGAGTAAAAATGACACATCCCAGTTACTGATGCAGCTATGTGTGACAACATGACCAAGCAGTAGATAGTGGGCTGTAAGCAGAGGAGGTAAATGCCCATAAAGAGGACAGAGTAGGTGCCTTTCTCAGCTTTCCTCCTGCTAAGTAGAATGCCAATGTAATATTAATATCGACATCCATGTTGTACTGTGGAGCATTTGTATGGAAAAGATACAAAAAGGAGCAACAAAGAAAAGATTCAGAACTCACAGCGCTGTGGTGCAGCATATCAGCCTTGAATGCATTATGTTCAGATTCTTGTTCATTAAGAAGTAATAATACTTTCTATCTTCTTTACATCATTGTTATTTTGTGCTTTCAAGTACCACTTTCCTCCTCCCCACCCAAAAACATATCTACTCAATATGTTGATTAGATATATTTACACATAATATATCTAATTTACACGTACACTTAGTATTCAGTTATCTTTCTGGTCCTCATGGGTTTGGTTCACTTTATTTATTTTCTGTGACCTTGGGCAATCAGTCTCATATCTGCAAACTTGGCAGCTGAGCCCTAGGGTGTCAGAGGCTGAAATATAGTATCCGCTTCCAGCAAGAGCATCAGGGCTTGTGGCTTGTCCTTTGAATAGATTCAGGCCTAGCTTTGTAGTCCCTTTCAGTGCTCAATGTACCATGAGGTTGTTTGATTGCCTTAAGGCCTCAAGTCAGAAGGTTATGGAACTGATTTGGAGCTTCAGACACCATTGTCTTTTGTCACTAATTTAGTGATGAGCTATTTTGCTGGGGTAGAAATAAATTATTGGTCTCTCTGAAGGCTTTGTCTTCCTTATTACATTCAAGTTTAGTTTAAAATGATAAATGAAAACATAAAGAAAGAAAGAAAGAAAGGAAAGAAGGGAATGTGATTTTGTAGTAAAATTAATTGTCAAAACTGCATATGGAAAATTAGTTTTGACTCTAAAATTGAGTATTTATTAAAGTTGATGGTCATTTCCTTGATCTGGGGAGAAAATATCACCCAGCAATATGACCCTAAGGAATTGCTGTGGGCAAAGATTTCCACAAAAAAGACTGCAAATCACAAGTTCTACAAGTGCCTCTGATAGTCAAAAAGGAAAAAGCAAGATTTGCAGTACTTTGTCTAGAAAATTGTTTTTCATGCCAGTCTGTAGACTAATCTTTAAATAATTCTCAAACTCCAAGAGTAAAGAATAGTATCTACATATATATACTAACATGTATAGATATGCATATATTAATGTAAATATTATAATATATATAGTTACTTATATGCAGGTAAGTATGCATGAACTGGCTGAATTCTTCCAGGCAAAATCTTGCCCTTTAAATAGTATTCTAGCTTTTAAAATTAAATATTAAGGGCAGCTGCCATGGCTTAGCAGGCAGAGCTCTGACCTGCCGTGCTGGAGGTCTGGAGTTCGATCCCTGGTGCCTCCTGCCCATATGCAAATTTAAATAAATAAATAAATAAATAAATAAAATTAAATATTAAGATACTAAGATATTTTCTATTTTGACCACTTTCTTATTTAGAAAACAGAGAATGTACGCGAAAGTCTCCATATCTTTCCCAGTTTGTACTCTCCTGATGGTAATTTTCTGAATTTTGGCATTCTTGGTTTTAATTTCTGTACAACCAACTATTTCCTTTAGCATTTGGATCCTATGATGGCGAGAAAATTCTACACAAAAACAAACAGAAAAGATGACGTTTCCTGGATAGCGAACAGAGAAAAGGAAGCTCTCTCCTGGAGGTGAAACAATTGCACAAAAGGTACAATCTCAAAAACTTACTGCATATCCAGTGCAAAAATCAGATGAAGAACAGCTGAGAAAATCTGAACAGTTAAGTGCAGATTATTCTGAAGGTTTAGAATAAATTGGACCAAGCATCAAAGAAGAGACTTAACTCAAAGCCAATCAACAATAACACCCTAGACAAAAGGCGGAAACTGAGCTTTAGGGTTAATGCATCAAGTACTAGGTTAATGTCTAGACACAAGCAAAAAATTACAGGTCATACTAAGAAACAAGAAGTTAGGCTCCGTCAACAGAGCAAATAAAACTTCAGAGGAAATAAAGAATCTGGACCAACTAATCAAAGAAGTTCAAAACAAATCTCATACATCAATTCAGGGGATGAAGGAGAATGTCGTTAAAGAACTAAAGAACATCAAGAAGATAATGTATGAGTATAAAGGAGAATTTGAAAGTATGAAAAGATACATAATAAAAATGTAGGGATGAAAGCAACAATAATAAAGATTAAAAACACAGCAGAGGCATACAACAGCAGATTTGAAGAGGCAGAAGAAAGAGTTAGCAAATGAGAAGACAGGACAGTTGTAGCGATATAGTTAAGAAAACAGATAGAGAAAAGGATAGAAAAGAAAAAAGAGCAGTGCCTCAGGGATTTGAAGACAGCATGAAGCACACAAGGACATATATCATGGATGTTCCAGAAGGAGAAAAGCATGGGACAGGGGTAGAAAGAATATTTTGAGGAAATAATGGCCAATTTTTTTCCAACTATGAAAGACATGAGTATACATGTCCAAAGAAGCACACAATACTACAAGCAAAATAAATCCTAATACACTTTCTCAGAGACACACACTAATCAGAATGTCAAATCCAAAAAGATAGAGAATCCTGAAAGCAACAAAAGAAAAGCAATTCACCACATGCAAGGGATCCTTAATTAGGCTAAATGCTGAATTCTCATCAGAAACCATGGAGGTAAGAAGGCAGTGGTATAATATAGTTAAGGTACTGAAGGAGAAAAATGGCCATAACAGATTCTTTTCTGGCAAAACTGTCCTTCAAAAATAAGGGAGAGTTTAAAATATTCACAGATGTTTGTCAACGAAAGACCTGCCCTATATGAATTACCTAAGGAAGTTCAACAGCTTGAAAGGAAAAGACAGGAGAGAGAGACTTAGAGTAGTGTAAAGAATGAAGATTTTTAGTAAGCATAACTAAATGGGTAAATGCAAAACCCAATAGTACTGAATTCTCAACCTACTTTTTAATTCCTGTAAGAGTCTGAATACAACTGGACAAGAAAAAGATATATTTCCTGACTAGGTTGTAAAGTGTGACAAGCACATAAAGAGGGAAAACAGAGGGACATAGGAATAGAGAACATGTATGCTATCAAAGCTAAGTTGGTATCTTTTCAAATTAGTAGGTTATAGATGTAGACTGTATAATATAAACCCAAGGGCAACTACAAAGAAAGTACATAAGAATATATACCAAAACAGAAATGAGAAAGGGATCAGTCATATACATCACAAGAGATCAACTAGACAGAAAAGAAGGTTTCAATAAAAGAAAAGAAAGACAAAAAGTGTATATGGCATATAAAAACCAAGGGACAAGTTGGCTGAAGTAATAACTACCTTTACAGTAATAACACTGTATTTATTGGGTTAAATTCTCCAATCAAAAGATTGGCAAATGGATAAAAGAAACCATGATCCAACTATACATTGTTTATGAAAGTCTCACCTTAGAACAAAATGCACAAATAGGTTGAAAGAGAAAGAATGGAAATTCCATGTTAATAGAAACCAAAAAAGGGCTATGTTATCTATACTAATATAATACAAAATCAACTTTAAGTCAACATCTTCTATAAGAGACAAAGAAGGACACAATATTATAATAAAAAGGACAATTAGCAAGAAAAATAACATTCATAAATATTTATGAACCTAAACACAGTGCCACAAAATATATGAGGCTAAAAAAAATCTTGAGAAAGAAAAATGAAGTTAGAAGTCTCACACTTCCTGACTTTAAAGCATATTACGAAGCTACAGTGGTCAAAAACAAATGGTACAGCATAAAGATAAATAAACTGAATAATGGAATAGAATTGAGACTTCTGAGAAATGGGCCCTCTCATCCATGGACAATTAATTTTTGACAAGGCAGTGAAATCCACTCAACTGGGACAGAACGGCCTCTTCAATAAATGTTGCTGGGAGAACTGGATATTCATACACAATGGAATGAAAAAAGATCCTTATCGCATACCTTATACAAAATTAATTCAAAATGGATCAAAGATCTGCACTTTAGAGCTAAGTTCATAAAATATTTAGAAGAAAATATAAGGAAATTTCTTATAGATCTTGTGATAGCAACTGGTTTTCTAGACCTAACAAAGCATAATCAATGAAAGAAGAAACAGGCAAATGGGATCTCCTTAAAATTGAATACTTTGGCATGTCAAAGGACACTCCATTGAGTAGGAAATGCTCAGAAACTATATATCTGATAAGAGTTTAATATCCAGAATATATAAAGAGATCCTACAACTCAACAACAGAAAGAAAAGCACCCCAATTAAAATGGGCAAAAGACATTGGTAGATTCTTTTCCAAAGAGGAAATACAAATGGCTAAAAATCAGATGAAAAAATGCTCAACTTCACAAGCTATTAAGGAAATGAAAATCAAACCCACAATGAGATAATATTTCACACCTACTAGAATGGCCATTACCAAAAATCAGATAAAAACAAGTACTGGATAATATATGGAGAAATGGGTATGCTGAGTCACTGTTGGTAGGAATATAGAATGGTGCTACTGCTCTGGAAGGCAGTTTGGCAGCTCCTCAGGAAACTAAGTATAGAATTGCTTAGTTGATCTGGCAATCCCATTATGAGGTGTATACTCAGAAGAACTGAAAAGAGAAACATGAATAGAAAAAAGTTTATGGCAGTGTTATTCACAATTGCCAACAGATTGAAGTAGCCCAAATGCCTATCAATTTTGATGAATGTATAAACAAACTGTGGTATATACATATGATGGGATGTTATTCAGCAGTAAGGTGGAATGAAGTCATGATGCATGCAAAAACGTGGATGAACCTTGAGGACATTATGTTGTGTGAAAAAAAGCCAGAAACAAAAGTACAAATATATGGGCACAATATTATGAATGAACTATAATGCACAAACTCTGAGAGATAAATTTGAAAGCATACATTATCAGTAGATAGAAATAGGGCAAATATTGGGCCATTCATGATTAAGGAGTAAAGAATGTTTGATAAGATTGATTGTAAAAGTTCAGAAATGGAGAGTACAATACCGCATGATATAAAATAATATTGAAAGCATAATTAAAAAAATGGAGAATGAGTATGGCTGAAAGAGGAAGATTAGGGTTGTGTATGTGACCAGAAGGAAAGTTAGAAGATAAAAAACTGGGACTGTATAACTTAGCAAAACCTAAAGTGGACAATGGCAGTGGCTAATTGTACAAATACAAGAAAGTTTTCACATAAACTAGAACAAATTATGTCACTATTATAAGGTGGTAATAATGAGGTGTATTTAGGAAAATATAATTAATGCAAACTAAGTTTGCATTATTTTAACGCAGAGAAAACTGAACTCCTGTTTTTTAAACAGCAGTTTAACAGAAAATCTCTTGCAGGTTTGGCAAGCAAGCCTATCAAATTTTCGGTTAGCATTGACAACGACAAACAGAATTCACTTTCACAACCCCTCTACAACTTTCCATATCCATTCAGGTCTTCTTCCATTACAACTAGACACTTTTCTTTAGGGCAAAATTATACTCCCTTAGATAGGTTTATCAACTTTTAGTCAGCATTGGCTATGATAAACTTCCACAACTTTCAATATTTACCCAGGTTTTGTCCTATTTTCAAACCTGAAAACTTTTGACATTTTCCACTCACAAAATTGAACCCTAAGGGGTGTCTTTTATTTAAAATTGTTGCAAAGGATTTGTTTTTCCACCTGTAAAAGTGAGGGTGGTTTAAATAGCCGAATATATTACATGAGAAGTGCTTGGGACATGTAAAATTTAAAGGTTGTTTTCTAACTTTCTGTTGATTAAACTTGTATGGGTGAAATATTATACATATATTTAAAGCATGTATAAAATTCCTAAAAACTTGAAAAAAAAAGTTTCTCAGAAAAAAAGACATATTTCATGGACCTGTGTGTTGGATGTTTGAAATGAGATAATTCATGTAAACTGCTTCAGAGTGCCTAGAACATAGAATCTCTCAATAAACTCTGGCTACTACTGTCAAAAGCTAGTGTAATTATTAAAATATGCTATTATCAATTTTAACAAATGTTCCACACCAAAGCAAGTTGTTTTTAGTGGGGTAGTATATGGGAATACTGAATTTTACGCATGATTGTTCTGTAAACCTCAACTTCGCCAATGCAATTCTTTTTTAATTGACCCAAACAGTTGATAATTGTTGATGGATGATGGGTATAGGTGTGTGTGTTCATTATACTGTTTTCTGTATTTTTATGTATGTCTAAAATGTTTATAATAAGAAATTTTAAAATGTTTAAAAAAGATCACAAGAAAAATAATGCTAAAATATCTGTCTTTAAGTAGTGCAAATATGAGTGTCTGCCTTTCAATTTTGCAACTTCTGCATCTGAACTGTGGGAGAATGTAAGTGTATTTTGAAAACTCAAGATGGTGTCATCTCTTAATTCTCTCATAAAAAAATAATTTTGTTTGTGCTTTCTTTTTCCTGATAAAATTAATGTATTTACTTTTATCGTCTTCTGCCAGTTATATTTGTTTTCCAATAGTACTTCTTTAGAGGCTGTTCTTTCTGAATAGATTTATCAGAATATGTCTAATCACTTCTTTCACAGAGCCACATGTTGGAGAAAATATGCGTGAATGACATTAGCAAAGATATATCGCACTTGATAGGTATCAGGTATTGTTCTAATTGCTTTATATTAGATTACATTAAATCCCCATTGCAGTTCTATGAAATAGCTAAGCACTATATCATTATCAACTTTAAGAAGTATGTAGGTATGATTGTTCTCTACATTTTACAACTGTGGAAGTTGAGTCGTGGAGATGTTACATAACTTACCTAAGAGCATACAACTAGTGAGTGGTGAAACTGGGATTTGAACCCTGGATCCAGGCTTTAGGTCCATAAGCACTGTGTTAAGTAGCATTGCCACAGGGATGTTACTAATGTGAGCACATATACTTTGTGAAATTTTTCTTCTTAGGGAGATGGTTAGGAATCAGAAAAGCTTATGAAACAGTGCTTTATACACACACACACACAGATGCATTTACTATTTTTCCTAATAATTTCTTGTCTTTGTAGAACAATTTATATTTTTCAATGAGTTTTATACACATTCTTTCATTTGATATCTTACAAACTAAATATATACAAATATATTTCATATGTAGTTATTTACCATTATTCAACAAAACTGGCAACACTACTCTAAGTAAAAGCTCCATAGTTTTAAAATATGCTTGCTTTAAATTTTTGTTTCCTCTTTTTTTTTTTCCAGGTTATATTTTTACCTATATAGCCAATTATTTCTTTGAAATTCTCATGTATTTAGAAGCGTCCCTTAATTTCTCCATCTTATGACTGTTTTGACAAGAACCTCATTTTTTGTCTTCCCTTCCTTCTTATTTTCCTAAAAAGAATCTAACTCAGTTATTATTTGGCACATTCAGATCCTCTGTTTGCGTGTCCATTCACACGCACATCCTTCCTTACGCAGTGCAACTTCCCTTGTCTCAAAAACAGAAGTTTATCAAATAAGACAGTGGCATACAATTTCCATTATCCACAACCTATATTTCTTTTACAGTTTTCTAATGACCACACAGTTTTATCCCTTATTTTTTTAAATCCTTCATTTTCAATTTTATTGAGATACATTCACCCACCATGCAAATCATCCATAGTATACAGTCATTGACTCACAGTATCATCACATAGTTGTGCCCACATCCCCATGCTCAAGTTTTGAACATTTTCAATACTCCCAAACAGTAATAAGAATAAAAAGTAAAACCCAAATCTTCCCATACTTTTTATTCCTCCCCCATTTTTGACCCATAGTATTGGTGTAGTAAATATGTTACTGTCAATGAAAGAATATCAAAATATTACTAAATATGTCCATAGTTTGCAATAGCTGTGTTTTTTCCCTATACCCTCTATTATTATTTTTACATTTGCAGTATTTCATGCAAGAACTTATTTACATACATGACTTTAAACCATACTTTCGATCAAATTCACCTACCATACATCACTATTACTTATAATCCCAATAACGAATTGCTATCACCTCTAACCATTTCCAGACATTTAACAATTCCATACATAAGGTAATTATTGGCCCTTCTCTAGCTAGTGTCTCTCTCCAGGTACCCTATATTATACATTTTAAGTTTATATGTTCTTTTTTTAATTTTTGCTTTACTGTATAGTATAACATATATACAAAACAAAGAAATATAAAAACAATAGTTGTCAAAGCACTTTTCAAAAAGTGGTTACAGGACAGATCCCAGAGTTTGCCATGGGCTACCACACTATCCCCTCATATTTTTCCTTCTGTCTGCTCCAGAACATAGGAGGCTAGCAGGCTTAAATACTTTTTTAATCATCACAATTGACTTTTTTTTCCTTCTTTTTTTGTGAGCAATAGCATATATAGAAAAAAGCTATAAATTTCCAAGCATGGCACCACAATTAGTTGTAGAACATATTTCAGATTTTGACATGGGTTACAATTTCACAATTTTAGGTTTTTACTTCTAGCTGCTCTAAAATACTGGAGACTAAAAGAGATATCAATTTAATGATTCAGCATTCATATTCATTTATTCAGTCCTATCTCCTATGTGTAATTCCACCATCACCTTTGCTCTTTCCATACGTCTCATTGGGGTGTTTGGGCTGTGGCAATTCTAAATTTTTCATCTTGGAAGGGTCTATCACTAATATGGGGTAGGGAGATGGAACTGTCTGATGTTCTGGAGAGGCTGGGCTAGGTTCCAGGACTTATCTGGACAAGGGACCCATCTGGAGGTTGCAGGTTTCTGGCAAATTACTCTAGTGCCTGGAACCCTTGTCAAATCTCATAAATTGCCCTAGGTGTTCTTTAGGATTGGCTGGAATGGTCCTGTCTAGAGGTTGGCAGGTTATTATAGGTAGCAAGGTCTACCTGAAGCTTGTGTAAGAGCAACCTCTGGAGTAACTTCTTGACTCTATTTTAACTTTCTCTGGCACTGATACTTTATTAATTACACTTATTTCCCCCCATTTGGCCAGGATATAATTGTTGATCTCAGAGTGCCAGGTCTGGATTCATCCCTTGGAGTCCTCTCCCACATTGCCAGGGAGAATTTCCCCCTGGATGTCACATCAAACATAGAGGGGAAGGCAATGATTTTACTTGCAGAGCTGGGCTTAGGGAGACTGAGACCACATCTGAGCAACAACAGAGTTCCTCCAGAAGTAACCCTTAGGCATGCCTATAGGTAGTCTAAGCTTCTATGCTACCAAGATAACTTCACAAGAGTAAGTCTTATGATCAAGGGCATGGCTTATTGATTTGGGTGTCCCTAAAGTTTGACACAGTATCAGGGGATTCCCTGATGATAATAAGGCTTAATAGTTCCATAGTCTTTCACCCTTTCCTCAGGGGACTTTACTAATACTTTTTGGTTATCTGGTTAATATACTCTAGGATGTTTCCAGGCATTACAATAATCTATACAGAATTAAAGGACCTCCTTCTCATTCTGTGCTCTCTGTGTTTCAATTGTTTAAATGAGCTATACAGATAGGTTGAATTAGATTATGCACTACCGGAAATTTCAGTTCCAGATCAACTAAACCTTTCTTCCATTGGTCTCAAAGAGTATGTTTGGTTCTGAAATCTATATTTTAGAACCTTACCCCTATGTTCTGAATTACTTTAACACCAACCTGTTTGGCTTCATTCTTATCTATAAGTATGTGGTTATATATAAAAAAACAGCCTCTCAAAATCCAGAAATAATAATCACCCATCTGGACTTAATGTGTCTGCTCTAAACTTACAATCTAGGCCCTTATTTTCTTATAAGCATTTTCTAAAGGTGACTAGCCATTGTTAATTTTTTGTTTCTGGATTATTTTATCTCACCAAATGTCCCACATGTTCATTCACATCGTTGCATGCCTCACGACATTGTCCCTTTTGTAGCAGCACAACCGTTTTTGTAAGTATCCACCATCATTCACCAATCTTCTTCTCCATCAGTGCATCTTTTAGCCACCTGCACTCATCGGGCATCATGTAGAAGGCACAAAGTCCACAGTCCATCAACATTCTCAATGTTAGATAATTTCATTGCTCCCAAGAGATAGAAAACCAATAAACACACCTTCACCAAATAGGAGATCTGAACCTCCTCTTAACTATTGTGCCTTCTGCCATTATTTACCTCTGCTATTGCTGAGGTAGTGCTGATGGTTTCCCTTTGAACATAGCTCCTAGCATACAATAGCAGTTTTCCCCCCTGTACCCTGGACTTAAACACTCTTCATACAAGAATTATATCTTTGAAGTAATTCTTGCAAGATCTCATTCATATTTCTAGTGTGAGTCAATGGGACATGTAGGTCTATACAATCCCTTTCAATCTTGTTCATCTTCAATATGGTAATATTACTTCTAGACCCACTAGAGAATCACCTTCACTCCTATCTATTTCCTTACATTGGAGTTCAATCTCATTAGGTAATGATTCACTAGCTTCTATGTATCTATAAGTCCCATGTATTCTATATTATAAGTCTCTGATTATACATTTATGCTGGTCATAAAAGTGGAATCACACAGTATCTGTCCCTTTGTGTCCGGTTAATTTTGCTCAGCATTATGTTATTTTGTCTTACTGCTGCATAATATTCCATTGTATGTATATACCACATTTTGTTGATCCACCCCTCTGTTGATGGGCATTTGGTTTGTTTCCATCTTTTGGTGATTGTGAATAATGATGCTATGAACATTGGTGTGCAAAAGTCTGTTTGTGTCATTGCTTTTCAGCTCTTCTGGGTACATACCAAGTACTGCTATGGCAGGGTCATAGGGCAGTTTGATATTTAGTTTCCTAAGGAACTGCCAAACAGTCTTCCATAATGGCTGCACCATTGTACATTCCCACCAGCAGTGCATAAGTGTCCCAGTTTCTCCACATCCTCTTCAACATTTATAGTTTCCTGATTGTTTAATAGCAGCCATTCTTATGAGTGTGAGGTGGTATCTCATTATAGTCTTGATCTGCATTTCCCTTATGGCCAGTGACAATGAGCATCTCTTCATGTGCTTTTGAGCCATCTGTATTTGCGCTTCAGAAAAATGCCTATTCATATCTTTAGCCCATTTTATAAATGGATTGTTTGTTCTTTTGTTGTTGAGTTGTATGATTTCTTTGTATATACAGGAAATCAAACCTTTATCTGATATGTAATTTCCAAATATTTTCTCCCATTGAGTTGGATGCCTCTTCACCTTTTTGACAAAGTCTTTTGATGTGCAAAAGCATTTGAATTTGAGGAGTCCTTATTTATCTATTTTTTTTTCTTTTATTGCTTGTCCTTTGGGTGTAAAGTTTAGGAAGCTACCTCCTATTACTAGGTCTTGAAGATGTTTCCTTACATTTTCTTCTAGAAGCTTTATTGTGCTAGTTCTTATATTTCAGTATTTGATCCACTTTGAGTTAACTTTTGCGTAGGGTGTAAGATAGGGGTCCTCTTTCATTGTCTTGGCTATAGATATCCAGTTCTTCCATGCCCAATTATTGAAAAGACTATTTTGTCCCAGTTCAGAGGATTTGGGGGCCTTGTCAAAAGTCAGTTGACCACAGATTTTGTGGCCTATTTCTGCACACTCAATTTGATTCCATTGTTCAATGCTTCTGCCTTTGTGCCAGTATCATGCTGTTTTGACCACTGTGGCTTTATAATAGGTTTTGAAGTCAGGGAGTGTTAATCCTCCCACTTTACTATTCTTTTTTAAGATACTTTCAGCTATTCAGGGTCTCTTTCCCTTCCAGATGAACTTGGTAGTTAGCTTTTCCAAATCTTCAAATTAGGTTGTTGGAATTTTGATTGGTACTGTGCTGAATCTGTAGATCAATTTCAGGAGACTTGACATCTTAAAAATATTTAACCTTCCTATCCATGAGCAGGGAATGTCTTTTCACCTATTTAGATCTCCTTTGATTTCTTTGAGCAATGTTTTGTAGTTTTCTGTGTACAAGTTCTTTTCGTCCCTAGTTAAGTCCATTCCTAAATATTTGATTCTTTTAGTTGCTATTTTGAGTGGAATTTTTTCCTTAAACTGATTCCTCAGGTAGCTCATTGCTTGTGTATAGAAATGTCACTGATTTTCTCACATTAATTTTATATCCTGCCACTTTGCTGAATTTGTTTATTAGCTCAAGTAACTTTGCTGTAGATTTCTCAGGATCTTTCACGTATAGTACCATATCATCTGCAAATAATGAGAGTGCTTCTTCCTTCCAGTTTGGATGCCTTTTCTTTCTTTGTCCTACCTGATTACTCTAGAAAGAACTTCTAGCTCAATGTTGAATAGTAGTGGTGAAATCCTTGTCTTATACGTGATCTTAGGGGGAAGGCTTTCAGTCTCTACCCATTGAGTACGATGCTGGCTATTGATTTTTCATATATTCCCTTTATCATATTGGGGTAGTTACCTTTGATTCCTATCTTTTGGAGTGTTTTTATCAGAAAAGGGTGCTTTTCTGAAAATGCTGAAAGCATTTTCTGTCGAATGCTTTTTCAGCATCAATCGAGATGATCAATGTGATTTTTCCCTTTTGATTTGTTAATGTACTGTATTACATTAAATGATTTTCTTGTGTTGAACCATCCTTGCACTCCTGGTATAAATGCCACTTGGTCACAGATATAATTCTTTTAATGTGTTATTGGATTAGATTTGCTAATATTTTATTGAAAATTTTTGCATCTATGTTCATTAGGGAGATTAGCCTGTAGTTTTCTTTTCTTATAGCATCTTTACCCAGTTTTGGTATTAAAATGATATTAGCTTTGTAAAATGAGTTAAGTAGAGTTCCTTTTTCCTCAATGTTTTGGAGAAGTTTGAGCAGGATTGGTGTTAGTTCTTTCTGGAATGCTTCGTAAAACTCCCCTGTGAAGGCATCTGGCCCTGGGCTTTTCTTTGTAGGAAGATTTTTGATGACTGATTGAATCTCTTTACTTGTGAATGGTTTGTTGAGATCTTTTATTTCTTCCTGAGTCAGTGTAGCTTGTTTGTGTGTCTCCAGGAATTTATCCATTTCATCTAAGTTGCCTAGTTTGTTGGAATATAGTTGTCCATAGTATCCTTTTGCGATTTCTTTTATTTCTTCAGGGTCTGTGGTAATGCACCCCTCCTCATTTCTGATTTTGTTTATTTGCATCCTCTCTCTTTTTTTTTTTGTCAGTCTTGCTAGTGGCCCATAAATTTTATCGGTTTTCTCAAAGAACCAACTTTTGGTTTATTGATTCTTTCTATTGTTCTTCTGTTCTTGTATTCATTTATCTCTTCTTTAATCTTTGTTATTTCCTCCTATTTGCATTGGGGTTAGTTTGCTCTACTTTTTCAAGTTCCTCCAGGTGTACTGTTAGGTCTTCAATTTTTGCTCTTTCTTGTTTTTTTAATATACATATTTAAGGCAATAAATTTCACTGTCAGCACAGCCTTTGCCACATCCAATAAGTTCTGATAAGTTGTACTTTCATTTTCATTCATCTCTAGATAGCTGCTGATTTCTCTAGCAATTTCTTCTCTGACCCACTGGTTGTTTAAGAGCATGTTATTTAATCGCCATATATTTGTGAATGTTCTCATGTTTTGGTAATTACTGAGGTCCAGCTTCATCGCACTGTGATCAGAAAGTGCTTTGAATAATTTCAATATTTTAAAACTTATAAAGACCTGTTTTGTGCCCCAGCATATGATCTATACTGGAGAATGTTCCAGAAGGAGTAGAGAAGAATGTATAACCTTGTGCTTTGGGGTGCAAAGACCTATATATGTCTGTTAGGGCTAATTCATTTATCAAGGTATTTAACTTCTCTATTTCCTTGTTGATCATCTGTCTGGTTGTTATAGCTAGAGAGAAGCGTAGTGTATTGAAGTCTCCTACTATTATTGTTGAAACATCTATCACTCCTTTCAGTTTTGCCAAAGTCTGTCTCATGTAATTTGGAGTTCCTTGATTAGGAGTATAAACATTTACGATTGTTTTATCTTCTTGGTGAATTGACCCTTTAATTAGTGTATAGTGTCCTTCTTTGTCTGTTATGATGTTTTTACATTTAAAATCTATTTTGTCTGATATTAGTATAGCTAGTCCTGCTTTCTCTTGGTTACAATTTGCTTGGAAAATCTTTTTCCATCCTTTCACTTTCAATCTATTTGTATCCTTGTGTCTAAGATGAGTCTCTTGTAAGCAGCATCAGCTGGGTTATGTTTCTTAATCCATTCTGTCAATTTGTATCTTTTAATTGGTAAGTTTACCCCATTAACATTCAAAGCTATTTCTGAAAAGACATTTCTTGATTCCACCATTTTTTAAAAATTTTATTTGTTAGATCTGTATATTCTTTTCCCTCTTTCTCTTTGTATTCTTTCAATTACCCTTAGTGGTTCTCTTCAATTCTGTGGCCTCCTCCAGACCTCCCTCTCCTGTCTTTTTTTTTTCAGTTGGCAGAACTCCTTTTAGTATTTCTTGTAGAACCAGTCTCTTGTTGACAAATTCTTTCAAGACTCCTTAGTCTGTGAAAACTTTAATCTCTCCCTCAGTTTTAAAGGACATTTTGGCCGGGTACAGTATTTCTGGCTCGAAGTCTTTCTCTTTCAAGATCTTGAATATATCATACCACTGCCTTCCTGCCTCCAGGGTGGTAGTTGAGTAGTCTGAACTCAGTCTTATTTGATTTCCTTTGTATGTAGTAGATTGTTTTTCTCTTGCCACTTTCAGAATTTTCTGCTTCTCTTCAACATTTGACAGGCTGGTTAGTATGTGCCTTGGGGAAGGCCTATTTGAATTTATTCTGTTTGGAGTTCTTTGGGTCACTTTGACTTGTATATTTATGTCCTTTATGAGGGTTGGGAAGTTTTCCCACATTATATCCTCAGCTACTCTTCCTAGCTCTTTACTCCTCTCTTATCCTTCTGGGACACCAGTGATTCTTATATTTGCGTACTTTGTTGATTTCTTTCAGCAGTTTATGGCTTTGTGTGTGCAGGATGGTTGTACAGCAGGGAGCAGGGCATGGGGTGGAGCACTCAGTACAGTGATTTATTTCACGGCAGCTATGGGTGCAGGTTGGGTATGTTATACTGGTGCTGGTGAAATGGGTGCCAGCAGGTGCTCAGTGGCCAGGGAGGATGTAGGTGTGTGGGTGCACTGGTCTGGGGGACATAGCCCTGATGTTTGCTGGTCTAAGGCATGGGACCCTCTGTGTGCATGCGTAGAGCTGTAGCAACAGGTTAGCCTCACACCTTTGTGGATTGTGGACAGATGTGACCCAGCTGCACAGGTCAGCACTTTCTCAGGGCTGGGAAGTGAGGCTGAGGGCTGGGTGCATGCGCGGTGCTAGGACTGCTATAACGTGCGGTTCCCCGAGCTGAGTGTCGTGATTGAGGGCCTAACAGCATGCCTGGACCTGAGAGTGCCATAAATGGATGTGCTGAGTTCAGGCAGGGTAGGGTGATGCTGTGCAACACTATGGGGGTGGGGATGGGGGGGCAGTGGTAGCCTAGGTATGGAGGTTAGTGCCAGCAGCCTTTATGCACTGGTAATAGCTTGCAGAGAACAGGGAGGGGGAGGTAGTGCTCGGGACGGGTGCAGGAGAGATGGGTTGGATTGCACATGGGGTGGGGTGTGGGTCAGATATGTGCACTGGGGGCTGGTGGGGTGGAGGTGCTTGGAGCACAGGGAATGGGAGCGAGTGATGGGGTTTAGGTGCATGGGGTGTGGGGTGAGTCACCAGTCATGGGGCTGTGCCGTTGAGGGTAGTGTGCTCAAGGAACACGGCCTGACTTAGTTTCTGGTCCCATCTACCCATTGGTACACTCCCATGGGCTCCGCCGCTCCATGCCTCCTGCCAGGCTCCAGCCCTCTGCCTCTCAGTCCTCGGCCTCTGCACCCAGGGCTGCCACAGATGGTGCAGAAGGCTCTCCCAGGTCAGCCACACTCCCAAATTGCTGCCTCAGCCACCCTCCTGTCCCTACTCTAACTTTTCCATGAAGTAGGGCTAATCTCAAGCTGCTCTAGTCGGCCATCTTCCTGGAAGTTCTCCCTACCCCTTATTTTTTATCATCTTTTTCATCATGTTCTTTCATAGGTTATCTTTCAATATTCAACAATCTTGTCAAGTACAAGCCACCCTTTTGACTATGTTCAAAATATGTAGAAGCCATATCTAATTTGCAAAGGAAAAAACTAACACAAAATGTGCTTTGTCAGTCTTGCCTTGTCCCCTAATTCTCGCTTACGAATTTCCCTCAGGTTTGCTTTTGTGTCTTTTTTGTCTTATATTTCATGCTGGATTTTAGCTACATTGTTTTCCTCCCCAAAGCATCTCCCATTTCTAACGGGGTCACTCATCTCTCTCCCATTATTAATATTATGTTGTCTTTGTTTCCCACATGTATATTTTTGTACAGTCCAATCTCATGCTGGCTCTTCTGCTGTATCTGCCACATTTCCAAACCATAGAGTTCTTTCTTCTCAAGTATATTGCTATCTGCAGTAAGTATGCCTGAACTTAGTTTGTAAATCACCATCTCTTGGTAAGAATTACTCTTTTCCTTAAAATATAAAGTGAATTATTTTAAGCTTGGCATCTATATCAGCCACACATATAATAAAGATCTGAATGGATAGCCAAAATGGCTTTCTCCTTTTGGCAAATAAATTTCTTCCCTCAATCTTCCCTGAGTGCAATGTTACTGGTCATATTAGTATATGGTCCTTATATATTTCAGCCTTTTATGTGGCATACTATATCTTCCCATGATCTCAGAGGGGAAAAGCTTATTTGTTCAATCAGAAACCTCTTCTTTATTGAAGTATGATAGATGCCCCTTCAGCTGTGTTCTTGAAATGGGTCCAGATTTCTTTTAAGTCTACCAAACAGTGCCCAATCTCTACTTTTATTTCATTTTACTACCCTGATCTAATATACCTGCGTTTTGGTTTGCTAAAGTTGCCATAATGCAATATAGCAGAAACAGAACAGCTTTTAAAAAGGAATTTATTCAGTTGCAAGTTTACAGCTTTAAGGCCATTAACATGTCCAAACTAAGACATCCAGAAAAAGATATCTTGATTCAAGAAAGACTGATTAGTCCAGAACACCTCTGTCAGCTGGGAAGGCACATGGTGATATCTGCTAGTTTTCTCTCCAGGCCTCTAATTTTAAAGGACTTCCCCGGGGGCATTTTTCTTCTGTATCTCCAAAGTTCTCAGGCTGTGTGGCCTCTGTCAGCTCTTTCCAAAATGGTTCCCTCTCAGAGGACTCCAGCAAGCAACCCCACCTTGAATGAGTGGAGACACAACCAAAAAGTCCCACCCACAATAGGGCAGGTCACATCTCCATGGAAACAATTTATTCAAAAGATCCCACCCAGCAGTATTGAATGAGGATTAAAGAACGTGGCTTTTCTGTGGTGCACCACAGTTTTAAACCAACATAGTCTTTTAATGCTCTTTTAACTCTTTCAGCAAGACCCATTCAAAATACTTTTAATCAGAATTTAATATTCACAGTTGTAAGTTTTTTTCATCTTTCCTCTCTCCTTTAAAAATATCTTTATTAACATTTCATATTTCACTGTACTTGTTCTTTCACTCATAATTGTTTCCAATTACCTTCAATCATATACTTCTTAAAAAGATAGTGCTAAGGACTGAAGGGAAGACAAATAAAAATCAGGTACAGATTTTGTCTTTTAGAGCTTATGACATGGTAACCAACCATAAGTACAAATATTAGAGAAAAAACATAAGTCTAAAACAAGTGCAGAAAGGGGTGCAAGGATAGTTCAGTGATAGAATTGTTTCCTGCCATTTGGGAGACCTGGGTTCGAGTCCCAGTTCATGTACTTCTCCCACCTTAAAAAAGAAAAATTCAACAAACGATGCTGCAAAACTTACGTGGAAAAATAATGAAAGGTGACCCCACCATACAGCATACAAAAAATATATATAAAACAAATAGAGAGTGAGTCTCATAAAAGTTTCCAATCAATTGCTGGAAAGGTTGGATGACCACCATTTGTTTGTCCAGACTGTACTCAAAATACTTGTAGTAGTTATTTCTGAGGTCATTAGACTAAGTAAGAAACACTTCCCATCGCAAGCTGCTTCATGCTTCTCATTTCATTTCTTGAGCAATGATGCCTGCTGATTAATCATCTGTTTTATCACCTTTTGACTGGTTAACACATACTCTGAATTAACCCTTGTCATATGAAACACTGTCATGGTGATTTGAAGCTGTTATGTCCCCTAGAAAGACATGTTCTTAAACTCAATCCATTCCTGTGAATATGAAACAATTATAAGTAAGAGGTTTTTTTTTTTTTGTTTTTTTTTTTTAACATGGGCAGGCACCGGGAATCAAACCCGGGTCCTCTGGTATGGCAGACAAGCATTCTTGCCTGCTGAGCCACCATGGTCCGCCCTATAAGTAAGAGGTTTTGATGAGGTTATTTCAGTTAAGGTGTGGACCAACTCAATCAGGATGGGTCTAAATCTTATTATTGGAGCCCTTTAGAAGAGAATGGTACTGGTCAGAGAAATAGTCACAGAGCGGGCAGCCAGAGCTGAATTAAATGGAACACTGAAAAGAAAGAAGAGGCCAGAAGAGACCACCATGTGCCTTGCCATGTGATGAAGGAGTCCACCTTGCAGGCAGCCAGACTCAGAACTCTTGTCTTTGAGAAGAAGGCATTGCCTTGATGACATCTTGATTTGGACTTTCTATAGCCTCAAAACTGAAAACTAATAAAGTCTCAGTTTTATTAGTCAACCCAATAGATGCTTAAGTCAACCCAATAGATGCTTAAGTCAACCCAACAGATGCGTAAGTCAACCCAATAGATGGTATTTCCTTGCTGCCTAGGAAACAAACACCTTGTGTTCCCACTCTATTCCTCCTCCTTCACCTCCTGGTTTTCCTATTTCAAGTACTATGTTGCTTGCAATAACAGAGTAAATGGGGAAATAACAGAAGTTTTCTTGAAGAAAAGTCTTAAACAATGAAAAAAATTGAACTGCAAGTAATAACTAGAAGCTTATGTCTAGGAGAAAAAGGCAGGCGATGAAGCTGTGAGGCTAGCAATAGAGGTGTACTGTATAGATTGAGAGATTTAGATATCATTTAATTCTTACAGCAACTTCTTTGAGATGTTATTGTCTCCCTTTTTAAAGAAGAAGTAAATGAAAGTTAGGCAAATTATGTTCTTCATTAGCATCATGCATTATATTCAATATTTTTACCCATGGTATTGCATTTAATAGTCAACATAAAACAGCATTTTTTCCCAATTTACAGAAGAGGAAACAAAGGTTCAAAGGGACTATAAAATTTGCTCAAAGCAAACTTTACTATTATTACTTTCATAATTGTTGTCCTTTGTTGTTCTTTTACTGGAATTCTTGTTAGTTTAACATTTTATTTCTTGCATTATATTCAATATTTTTACCCATGGTATTGCATTTAATAGTCAACATAAAACAGCATTTTTTCCCAATTTACAGAAGAGGAAACAAAGGTTCAAAGGGACTATAAAATTTGCTCAAAGCAAACTTTACCATTATTACTTTCATAATTGTTGTCCTTTGTTGTTCTTTTACTGGAATTCTTGCTAGTTTAACATTTTATTTCTTGCACTGATTTAATTTGTCTATAATATTTTCTCTCCTCATTTCTTCATCTGTTGAGCTTCATGTTCTGGGAAAGGTGCTCAACTTTGTCCTCCACATTCTTTGCTCAATTTCTTATAACATCAGTCATGTTTTATTTCTCAAAACCTTATATTATTTCTGATGCTTTTTTCCCCTTAATATCATTCTCCTTTTGTTTTTATGAATATAATATATTGTTGAATCTTTCTGTGAATATGAAATAGAATTTTGAAGATATTTCTTGTACTCTGAATTAATTGTTAACTTTTGAATTAATTTTCCCATTTATTCATTTGGACTTTTTCTTTCATGATGCTAATTTCCCTCAAATTTTGTTAATCTTAGTTCACTTTTTTTCTTTCTTTCTTTTTTTTGCATGGGCAGGCACCGGGAACTGAACCCGAGTCTCCAGCATGGCAGGTGAGAACTCTGCCACTGCTCCATTATCGTCTGCCCTTAGTTCATTTTTGGTTATTGATTTTCGTCCAGTGAATATTGATTATTTGTCACATATAGAATGAAGACATAGGTTACTTAATAAAGGTAACTGGTAAGGGTTCCCTTGTCTGTTACATGAGCAGTTCTATGATTCCAAGATCCCTTTATTAAAAGAGAGGGCTGACTAGGAACTCTATATGTGGACTGTAATTTTCATTTAGTAAATTTACCATTAGGGAATGCTGATACAAAAAAGTCCATCCAAAGCTAGAATGAGGATATTTCCTCTCTGGGATTCCAACACCCTTGCCAGAACTTCCAGATTTTCCCAGAGAGATGGCCTGATTTCTTTAGAGAAGAGTTGTCCACTTTCTGCCTGGCAGGTAAATGTAGGATAGCCAGTTTTGGTAAAAGGAGGTGGAAGAAAGTATAGGGAATTAGCTGACTAGAGCTGCTGCTCTGCAAACAGTATTTTAGAGAATCACTCTTCTCTTCTACTCACTCTTTATCTCCATGTTTGCCAGAGAAAAGTACGATCTTCTCAGAGATACTGTTGGGAACATATTTTCCCACACCCTTGGCAAGGCATCTTTGCATATTCTAGGTTTCAACTTCCTCCCATCTGTAATAGTCAATAAGTCATTCTCATTCATTTCATTTTTCTGGCAGACTTGCTCAAGCCTGCCCTCTGTAATAAAGAATCTGCCTAATGTACATGTATCTATATCCTATCTCCCTTATCTTTCTATCTAATATTTCATGTTGTTAGTAATTCCTCTTTAAAATCCACAAAGTCTCCCACCTAAAGAAAAAGATTCGGCTCTTTTCCATGGCATATTTGCCTCCATGATCTTATTGCCACCTCTATCGCTAGCCTCACAGCTTCATTGCCTGCCTCTTTCTCCTAGACATAAACTTCTAGTTATTACTTACAGTTCAATTTTTTTCATTGTTTAAGACTTTTCTTCAAGAAACCTGTTGTTTCCCCATTTACTCTGCTTCTATTAAATGAGCCAGTTTTATAAGTTCCTATAATTTCCCTTGCCTATCTCTACCTTCTCCATTTACAATTTTATATTGTAATGATCTTTCTGTGACTCTTCCACTCCTAACTATGAAATGCTTGACAGCAAGGGTCATGTTTTCTTTGTTCTGTCTACACAGTGCTTAGGACAGCTGTTGGCCTCTATTAGGTAGACAAGGCATATTTTTTTAATGAATTAATAAATAATTGAATGAGATTCTAAGGGTCCCTAATCTAGGCATCAGGAATGTCCTGAAATAGGGAGCTGTTGCCTGGGGGTCAGGCCAAGGAGAAGGAAAATATTTAGGAATCACAAGAATCAAGAAATTGTAAATGTGTACCCACTAAAGCCATGCAGTATTTACAAAAAAAATAAAACCTAAGGTACCAAACCATTGATAGCTCTCATTTTACTGATGAGTAGAAACATATGCAGGGAAAGCATTTGATGAATAAGAATAAATATCACCATGATTACTGGAAAGATAGTGATATTTAGAGAATAGCATTATATAGAAGGGAATACCTATGACAAAAGGCAAAAAATATTTAGGAAGGAGATAAATCCAGTCCAGGGTTTGAATGGGAGATGAGTATTGAGTCAGATTTAGTGAAGGCCAGATCACAGAAAAACAGAAAGAAGGTATTTTCAGATCAGGGCTTAAAGAAAGGAGGAAGCAGGAGCAGAGAAAGGGGGAGATAAAAAAGCAAAAAAAAAAAAAGACCCTTAATGGAGACTGGCCCCAAATAAGCATTTTCACTGTCATCAACCCTAGGAACAATCTATAGACATAGAAGAAACAATCAGGTTTCTCAAGAGAATCTATTGACCAATGCTTCCATACACTTATGGAAAGCATACTTACATGAGACAGAAGCTGTGTGCACATGTGCTAGAGTTATTAGTCCTGAATGTTTTCTTAAAAATATTTATAATAAGAAATCACTGGCTCAGTTTGTATTGTAAGCCTGTTAGAAGAAAGCTTGGTTAATGTAATTGAGAAAAAAATATGTCCAAATGTCTAATGCTAAAATGGTGTGATTTAATATTCATACATGTATTTAAAGGTAGTGTTTAGTTCCTAATTAGGCTCTGGGAATATATTAGAGAAATAGACCAGCATAGCAAAAAACTGACAATACTCAAAGTCCATCAACAGTAGAATGCATAAATAACTTATGGTGAGTTAAACAATGAAATGCTATACACAATGGAAATGAGCTACAGTTACATTTTTAATAATTAGGATGGTTGTCCAAAACACATAACTGAATACAATAAAAAAATTAATGAGTAAATTCAGTATTATTGCTGTTATTTAAACATCCAAACAAGAAAACTTAATGTTATTTATTGGCTGTATAGATAGATAAACCATTAAGAACAGCATAGAAATATTTTAAAATTTTAGCCTACTTGTCATCTCTTAGAGAAGCAAGGAAAATTCAAAAGTCCTGGTTTTAACCTATTTTAAGCTGATGGTGCTTTCTAGGTGTCTGTTGCATCTTTCTTTAACTATACATTATGAGCATATTGTACATTAGTGTAGTATATGCAATATTCATATTGATATATGTGATATAGTCATGATTTTTAATGTAACTGTTCATTGAAGAAATAATTCTAAGTCGGTTGAAAAATATATGATTCATATGTTTCAAAATATACATTAAATATTCTAGGTCTCTGCCAGTACCTGATAGGGTAACTGAACTGTCACCAAGCTAACACTATTATTTCAGTCAGCTTGACAATTGATACCAATCATCACAGCTGACTTTTCCACCTAGCAATCTGTGCCAATTGTTAAGTGGGTGAAGTGATCCAATTACTTGAGACCAGGTTTTATTACTTTATATTAAAATTTAGCCTTAAACAGATACATTGGGGAATTAATAAAATAAAAATGATGAACAAAAAATGCCTAAAGGAATTTAGAATATTTTGAAGTGACTACTTTCATTTCCAAATGCAAATCTTTATCCAGTGATTGGAAATCAAAAGCTTATTTGAGAGCACATCACTTTTGGCAATTGTATAATTTATAAATAGAAAAATGGCTTAAGAAGCATGATGATGGAAAAAAAATGTACTCCGAAGGAGGTATCGTCCATGCCAAGTTTACTGCTGAGATCATAAACCAGTGACAATAGGGGTTAATAATAGACATGTTGGTAGTCCTTTACTTATAATAGAATGAAGAGTGCTGCTATAATTACAATTTTCTTTTTCCTGTTATATAGAAATGAATCAATATCCAAGTAGAGAGGGAATAAAAATGTCTTCAATAATTTGCCCTGCTCATCAGAATTGCTTCTTGGGTTTGCAAGCCAATTGTATCATTCAAAATTCTTATAAGTCCATTTATCAAGTAGTGTAAATTAAAATTTGTTTTGACTTATTGAAGGCCATTTCATGTGATTTTCAGTAGAGTCTGTTTGAATAATCTTGCACAATTTATTTTTCTTTACCAAGTTCCTTTGAAAAATAATCAATACATCATTTCAGCAGATATTTAGAAGAATCAACTCTCCTTGTGATCTTTTGCTAAGTTATGTGGACACCGAGACTATATGTATGAATGCTCCTTGCCTTGCCTTATTAATGAAGTCTGAAGAAACATTTGATTAGTGATTGTAGGGGTCACTAATCCTCTGGTTCTCAAGGAATATTATTATTTCCAACAAAAGTAATAGCCAATCTGATCAGACTTCAATAGAACAGGGTTATAAAATGAATAAATGCATAAACTCTGTGCCTATAAAATGAAAAATACATATTTTCCATATACTTAAGGTTTAAATTCATCTGAGTTATATAAACAATTGGCATGAGATCTAAGTTAAATCAACAGCAAATCTAAAATCCCGTATGATGCATACTTTCTCCTTTTATTCCCTTACCCTTATTATCTCTAGAATCTGTGTTTGTAAGAGGAAACTTGCATGTTTTGTCTATGCATTTTATTGCTTAGTATTGTGGGGTAAAATGGCTAAAGGAAAAAGAATGATTATTGAAATACTTCGATAGGTAAAAAATATTTAAAAACCTACTTGAAAACCTATATAATGAATATGGTTAGGTCAAATTTAAAAAATGGAAATTGAAGTTGAAGAGTGAAGCAAATTCTTGGTGTTTTGAAGGAGTATTATTGATGGATGCCTTTTTTGTTTGGTCTTTTAGTTAACTTTCGCTTTCACTTATTAATATGTTAGGCTTCGACACTGATTCCTAGAAAGTGAGTCCCCAAGAATTACTTACTCAAGGACCAGAGCCTGCAGTGTCCCTCATTTAGCTACTATGTAATGTCTCTCAATAATTGTTCATTAATGTATTAAAAACTTAATAAAGTGAATGAAAAAAAGCAATACAATTCAGTTGTTTTTTTCTTTTCTGAATTGCATGTCCATACTGAGTAATGAATAGACACAGCTTCTATCTCTTTGTGATAAAACTCACTTTCCAGCTTTAGGTTCCATATCCATGTAGACGGCATTCAGTTTTACCAAGTTGACCCTGGTATTTTTCTAAGTATAATTGCATGACACATTCTATTTATGGTCTAACATAAACTTACTATCTTGCCAAATTCTCAAGTCTGATCCTGAAAAATATGATCTTCCTTGCATTCTCCTTTAACTGCTCTTTTAAAGAATTTCATAAAAAAATTTGAAAGAAGCAACCATGCCACTTTCTTCTGATCCCCTCATTTCTTATTTTATTGAGAAAATAGGAGATACTTCATAGGAAATGCCTCGTGCTTTCTCCACCGACTCCTCACCTGCAGCCTCACCTCTTTGTACCCCTCGAAAGCCAAACCCCTGAGCAACTTGTTCACATTAGGTGTTTACATGCCTCACCTCCCACACCTCAACACCCTACAGAGTGATTTTCAACCCTTCATTCCAGTGCAACTGCCCTATCCACGTTTCAATGTTGTCCAATGACCTATTTCAAAAGAACACTCTGATTTATATTACTTAAGTTTTTAGCAATATTCACCAGAGTCAGTCATCCCTTCTTACAGTGCTGTTTGCTTTTTACTCCCCCAGCATTCTCCTCAACTCAGTGGCCACTGCTTTTCTGTCTTTTCGACTCATTCTTTTGTTTCTAAAAATACTTGGATTCCTTGGTGTTCATTATGTAGTCCTGTTATTATTTTTTTCGACACCTTTACGTTGGAGATTTTATGCATTTTCATGAATTTAATGTATCTTAATACTTATGATTCCCATAATTTACTCCCAACCCAGATCTCCTCTAAGGAAATTCCCATTAAATAAATTAATTATATTTTAGTTTCATGGAGAAGAAATATGAGAGCACATGAGGTCTGTAAATTCCTCACATTATTCCTGAAATAGATGACACTGTATATAGTAAAAGTAGGGCCATCTCTTTTCTATACGACTGTCCCATAGGTCTAGTCTCTAAAACTACCCACTGCCTGCTAGTCCTGGAACCTTAGACAGGATATTTAACTTCAACAAATCTTAATAAGTCGATTCGTGAAATGAATGTATCATTATCACATTATAATGTGCATTAGGATAATTAAATAAAATATTAATTTGCCTAGTATATTCTAGGTTATCAGCAAACACTAGGTATTATTTTGATTAAGATGTTCTTTTTTCTTATTTTTCTGAATTTGAAATGTCTTTTAAAACTCATGGCATTCATTTACTCTCCGTCATATAAAAATATTCTTATACATGTACATTTGTTCATCAACATTGTTCACTCTAGGCTATGTTGAGTTATACAGCCTGAGTTACTATCTTCTGTCTTTCCCTCTGGTATCATACATGCTCAAATAGAGTCAAGAGGTCATTCTGGGGGTTATTCTTATGCATTATATAGATATTCCTTTTTAGATTCTAGTGCATAAGAATAGTTAGAAGGAAATACCTGAAACTGTTGAACTGTAACTCTGTGGTCTTAATTCTTGATGGTGCTCGTATAACTGTATAGCCTTTACAGTGGGACCATGTGATTGTGAAAACTTTGTGATTCACACCCTCTTTATCCAGTGTATGGGCTGATGAGTAAGAAAATAAAAACAATCAATCAATCAATAATGTGAAGGGAAAAGGGGACTGGGATGTTTTTGATGTTCTTTTTTAGTTTTGTTTTTAATTTTTTATTTT
This sequence comes from Myrmecophaga tridactyla, assembly GCA_004026745.1. NCBI lineage: Eukaryota > Metazoa > Chordata > Mammalia > Pilosa > Myrmecophagidae > Myrmecophaga > Myrmecophaga tridactyla. Next base: position 69,917 of record PVIY010003999.1, on the reverse strand, counting down.
GGAGTAATGAAAGTGTTCTAAAATTGATTGTGGTAATTAATGCACAACTATATGATGATATTGTGAGTCATTGATTATATACTTTAGATGATTATTTGGTTTTTGAATGTATCTCAACAAAATTGCATTAAAAACTCATAACATTTTAGAATCACTGGAAGCCAGGTGGGGATAATGATGAAGTTGTATGAAGATCTTCTGTTGACACTTCTGGTAATATCGAGAGTCAAAGGGTCTTAGATTTGATGAATCAATGTTAATAGTACTATGGTTCATTGTACACTAATCACTTAAACCGTCAGTCACTCAGGGCATCTCTAACTAGAAATATTCTATGTAGAGTAGGAAAATAGAGATACTAAACGAAATCAAGTATTTTATATGGAAGGCAAGTTTATAATGGTGTAGCCCAAACTCTACAGACTCATGAGGAAAAATAACATAAATCAAAATCATCACACCATCGTAACACTCCGAAGATGAGTTGGCATTGAAATTCATGAAGAGCCTGGAAAAGAGGCAAGGGAAAGAAACTCCATACTTTGTAACTGAAGTAAAAGACAGAGAGGAAAGAAGGGTGGCTCAGAGGCTGCTTTTGCTCTTTGTTTGCTCTAGGATGCCTCCTTGGATTAGAGTGGGAGCTGGGAAACTCATGAATTGGTTGAATCTCAAAGAATTGTGGGTTAATTAAGATCTTGAGAGATCCAAAGGCTCCGAGGACAAAGAAAGGCTGTAAGCAACGTCTGTTTATAAATGTGAGCCTGAAGGACTGGGTTTTGGGGGGCTGTTGTGATAAGAATACCCAAATGAGAAACAAGAAATGGTTTGTAGGTTTAAATGGCTGAAGTTTTCATTAAAATGGAATAGACATATTAATGATGAAGATATCCACAAGGAAATTTATTGCAGAACCAGAGAGAGAAAACTGGAGCCAGACTAAAAAGTCAAGGCTTGTCTAGATTTGTCATCTCTTTTTTCATTTTAAGTTCAGTGACAGTTGAAATTAGATAGTGATGGAATTAGATAGTGACAGTTCTTTAGCAACAGAGAGAAGGTAGAGGAGATACTAGAAATCCTAGTTTTCAGAAGTGAGCTATCACAAATCCAGAATAGAAGAAATAACATTTAAAGGCATGTATTCTGAATTATAGGTCTCTGAGAAAAGGATAAAAAGTGCAAAAAAACAGAAACATACGTGTTTCTGCATTTGCTGGTTTTTGCTTTTCATTGAAATGTAAATAAATCATCGTTCCCTATTTCTATTGTAATAGATTTTATAAACAGTAAACTTTAGCCTGGACTGATTAGACATCTTAGGCTTAAAGAATTAAAACTAGCAGTTAGTAAAGAATAAATTAAGTCATAAAACATATTGTCTGCTATAAATGTAAAATCTACAATTCCCTTTCGTATAAGCTACCTTTATGATACAACAGTAGATTTCTGCACATTGTTTATAAAATGCACTTCAGTTCAATATGCTTTTCTTAAAAGCTTAGTATTCACTAACTGTAAATAACAATAATTAACATGGAAATAATTAGCATGGTAATGATTTTCAACAAAATCTTCTTTGAATTGCACAAGTATATTATGAAATCTTGAGCCCTGACTTTATCTATAAATATACTATTGTTTTTCCTTCCTGGTTTTCCATGAAGAGCTTCTTTAAAATTTTCCATGAAGGTATCTTAAAGCCATAAGCAGTGCAGATGAAAAATAAGACTATTTTGGGATTCAAAACAAAATCATCAAAACAAGGCGGTGCTATGGTGGCTCGGTGGCAGAATTCTCGCTTGCCATGCCAGAGACCCAGGTTCCATTCCCGGAGCCTGCCCATGCCAAAAAAAAAAAACCAAGAAAAAAATCATCAAAACAGAACAGATTCATGGCAGAATTCCTGAGTGGTTAAACCTGAGAGAAAGCATTGCATAGTTTACAATAAATATGACTAGCAATTGTCGCCTCCACAGAGCTTCATTGAAATAATAACAATGCAATCACATTGGTAGAAAGTTTCAGGTGTCACCCTTTAGCATTCCATTTATTAACAAAAATCTAGATATATGATTTAATGCTCAGGCAAGGAAAAAATTTATTTTTAAGAAAGGTTTCACTGTTATTGGGGGGTAAAGTAAATTAAAATAAAAGGGGTGGTTAAAGATTGGATAGGAGTATTATACCATCAACACAGATAATTTTCACTTGGAAAGCATTACTTTAAATTTAAATATTGACTGATAAGATATTAATTGAAAATTCAGTCACATATTGGATTAGCTAAAGTTCAAAACAAATTCGACAATCTATGTCTTAAGGGAAAGACATGAGTAATGCATCTGCCATCATTTCTTTGGTGTTTGTTTAGTCACATTCATGAAAGGGCAAAATGTCTCTATTTATTCAGAATCTTTTTATTCAAAGCCATTTTTTTCCATAAGATATCTTTATATTAAAAGATAGCTAAAATTGAAAAAGATACATTAAGTATATCATAATAACTTTAGAAAATAGTATTTATCTTTTTCTGACTTCCTTAAAAATGGTTTCTACTCTACAAAGGAGAAAAGAAACAAATGGAAAACATTATTAAAAATGATATTTAACAAGAAGTGATATACAGATTTATTTTCAGTAACAGATTCAATCTTCTCTTTTCCCAGACTAAAAATTAATCACTTGTCATTTTTGTGACCTGGCATATCATTGATTTTAGAATACTTTAAAATAGTATTCAAGATTAGTTAAAGTTTTTGTTTTTTGTATTTGAAATCATGTGTTCAATTATGAAGCACAAAATTAAAAAGTATAGTTTTCATAAGTGTGGATATTATTAATTTGAGCAATAATTTTGAAGCCATGATTTTTTGTTGTTTTAAAAGAATATCGCATTGCTAATGTTTTGAGCTGTATTATGATGTGTTGATTAATAAAATCATGACGAATCCACAAATGTAAGATAATTTAAAATATAATTTTAGGAAGAATTATATAATCAAGTTTGTCTTGATGGAGTGCATGCCACCCTCTACAATGTAGCTTCTGGTCATCATTGTGAAGTTGTAATTAGGACAAAGTTGATAATATCAATGATTATTTTTATAAAGATATGATGACCTAGTATCTTTTTCTTCTTTACACTACTAATTTCTATTTAACTCATATTAGTAATCTAAAATCTGTGTTCACTTTTTCCAAGTACTGTTTTGTGCTCTCCAACATGTGAATTTCTGGATTTCCTACTTGACCTTAGAATGTGTGATTATTACTTTGCCTGCATCATTTTCTCATGGCACAGCATAATTTTCAAGACTACAAACTATTTTATACTTATCATATTTTCTGGGCATTGTTTCTTGCTATCTCTCAGGAAATCATTCGATTTTATGGGCACACTTTCTTTACACTGTGATGTAGATAGAGCAATATAGCTAATCCCTTCCACGATGTGTTGATGTAAATACAGAACAGCTATTGTGGAATAAATGAGATATTGAGTCAAAGCTAGGTAGTTTGGTAGTAAGAGGACACCTAGCTTTAAATTATTGTTAATTATCAGGTATATCACAAACATCTCCTTCAAATTCTCTCTGAAAACTAAAAGTCTTACATCCTAGCATGGTAAAAACTAGCCTGTAGGTTTAACTTCAGAGCCACTGTATATAATCTCTAAAAAATCAAGTTCATGGAATAGGTGACCAAATAAAAGCATCAATAAATATTGCTATATTTTAAAAGTTAAGACCTTGAATTGCAATACGGTATGATGCTATTAGTTTATACATCAATTTCTGCCCATTGTTAAATCAATTAAACATACACTTTATCTCTTTCTCCCAGTTTTGGCATTCACCTGACAACATCTTCAAGATGCCTTCACATTTTCAAAACTCTTGGCTTTCATCACCTCATATCTCCTTTCCTTAAGTCTTGTGCTTCTTTGAATCTTATCTGACCCTAAGAATGAGGCTGTTGTTCCTGCAATAGGACTGTCCTCTCTTACAATAATACATTCAAATCAAGGGGCTAGCACCCTGAATCAAAATGCAGAGCTGACCTTACATGGGACATGACATTCAGGGATGAAAGTCTCCCTGGCAATGTGGTATATGACTCCCAGGGATGAGCCTGGCCTGATAACGTGAGATTGACAATGCCTTCCTGACTAAAAGGGGGAAAAGAATGGTAACCAATAAGGTATCAATGGCTGAGAGAGTACCAATAGAGTCAAGAAGGTTCTCTAGAGGCTTCTTTTATGCAAGCTTCAGCTAGATATTGATTTTTATCATGGTTTGCCAAACCCCAACTAAAACCATTCCTGCCAACCCTAAAGAACACCTAGGCTCTATCCATGATTCTACAAAGGTTCCATGTACTATGATAATTTTCCAGAAACGTACAACCTCCAGATGGGTTCCTAGGCCAGATAAGTCTTGAAGTCCAGAGGGGCCAGCCTCTCCAGAATGTCAACTATTTCCATCCCCCTATCCCATGTTATTGACATCCCTTTCCAACTTGAATAAATTGGAATGAGCATAGCCCAAATAATCCTAGAGATTGGGAGAAAGATCAAAGGTGAAAGTGGAGTTATAACAGAGAAGATAGGATTTAATAAATGAATATGACTGCTGAATCATTATATTGGTATATATATATATTGGTACTAAAGAGTCTCCAGTGTCTTGGAGCAGCTGGGGGGAAACAACTAAAATTATGGAACTGTAGCCTATATCAAACTCTGAAATCTGTTCTATAACTAATCATTGCAGTGTGCTTTGAAATTTATTGGTTTTTTTTCTTCTGTATGTGTATCATCTTTCACAATAAAAAATGCAGGGCTGAAGTTTAGTTGAGAGGTGAGGCTAATTATACAGAGTTATGACATGGCAGTTAGGAGGTGGTAATTGAAGCAATGTATCAAAACTATTTCCTCAGATAAAAATAGGGAAAGCCTACTAATAAGGATTGAAGTTTGGGTGATATCTACATTTGGGGGGTGGGGATGAGGCTGGGCAATAATTTTGCTTCTCCATTTTTTTCTCTCTCCTGTTATCCTCAGTGACAGTTTAAAAAGTTCTTCTGTCTTCTCACAACTCTGACCCAACGACCTCTCAGATTCTTCTCAGAGAATTTGTTTGCCATCTATTTCACAAAGCAAATAAAAGCTGTGACTTCTTCACCTTCTTTTCCTAAAACCTCCACAATTTACCAACAGCTGCACTGCATCAGAAGTCTGTCCAATTAACACAGGAACAAGTCCTTTGTCTAGTCTAAAGATAATCCTTCTGTACTCTGAATCTCATCACCTCCTGCTTGCCCGCACCTCCTCTTCCTTCCTTCAGTGCTTCCTCTAATGACCCAAATCCATCAGTTCTAAAATTTCTCATCTCTCCAATTTTAAAACAACTAAAAACAGAAGTATTACCCCTAGACTCTTTAAATTTTCTCTTTTCCATAATAATTTATCTGGAAATAATGTACCATTCTTTCCTCCCCTAACTCACTGCAATCTGTTATTTAATTCTTGTCTTATTTTGTATCTCAACAGCATTTATGCGATTGCTGTTCTAGTTTCCTAGTGGCCAAAATGGGGTATACCAGAAACAGAACAGTTTTTAAAAGGGGAAATTATTAAGTTGCACATTTATAGATCTAAGGCCATGAAAATGTCCCAGTTAAATCAAGCCTATGAAAAATGTCCAAATAAAGGCACCAACAAGAGGTTACCTTCACTTGAGAAAGACCAATGAAGTTCAGGGTTTCTCTCTTAACTGGAAAGGTGCACGGTGAACATGGCATCATCTGCTAGCTTTCTCTCCAGGCTTCCTGTTTCATGAAACTCCCCCAGGGGCATTTTCCTTCATCTCCAAAAAGTTTCTGGTTGCGTGGGCTCTCATGGTTCTTGTGACTCTCTCCAAAAATGTTTTCTCTTTTAAAGGACTCCAATAAAGTAATCAAGACCCACTTGGAATGGGTGGAGTCACATCTCCCTCCAATCAAGGTTAATACCCACAATTGGGCACGTCACATCTTTGTGAAGATAATCTAATCAAGTTTCCAACCTACGGTGCTAAATGGGGATTAAAAGAAATGTTGCCACCACGAGATGTATCAGGATTAAGACATGGCTTTTCTAGGACATATAATCCTTTCAAACAGATGCAGTTGCCATTCCCTTCTTTGAGTCACTCTCTTTGCCTGGTTTCTCTGATACCTGTCAATTCTGCCTTTCTACCTCTGACTATCTCCCTTAAATGGCTCTATTGGCTTCTCTTCCTCTGATTGGCCCTTAACATTGGTTTTCTCCAGTCTTCCACCCTAGACTATCTCCCCATTTTTGCTCTGCACTCTGCCTAGTTGATTTTTTTTTTTACTTCTGTCACTTCAAGTACAATCTATAAGTAACTGAAGTTCAGAACTTTACTTCCAGCCCCAGCCACTCTTTCCTGAATTTCAGAGCTGTGTATCTAACTAGCGCGTGGATATTTCCAAGTGATTATCCCACAAGCACCTCAGTTTCAATATGTCAAAACCTCTCTTTTAGTCCCAGCTAAATACATTTCTCCTCTTATGTATTTGCTATCTTAGTGATGACACTATGGACCCAGTTGTTCAAGTCAGAGATTTGGAAGTCATTTTAAACTCTGTCTACTCCCTCAATCCACATATCCAATCAATCACCTAATTCTGTTTCTATAACCTAAATATTTCACAAATCTTTTAAGCTCCTGTCTGTATTTTTACCATTAGCTCTAAGAGGCCTCTCTACATCTAGTCTTGCTACCATCTTCTATCATTGGTATGCTGGAAATGTATGACAATCACATCTCTGAAAAAATGGAGAGCCCCAGATGTAGTATTTTCAAATTTTCCTGTGTAAATCTTCCCAGCATGAGTGATGTCATTGAACACGCATATGGGAAGTCATGCTCACATTTGGCTCTCTTGACTGTGTATGACCTGGTTCCAGCATACCATTTTCTCAATCTTGGCTGCATACTAGAATCATCTGGGTAGATTTACATATGTGTGCATGTGTATATGCATCATCTGGGTAGCTTTACATGTATGTATATTATATATATGATACATTATATAGATGTGTGGTAAAATGAACAATAGACCTTGTTTTCAGGGTTTATTTGGTGTAGGATGTATCCCAAGCATTGGTATATTGTGAAACTTCCACAAATCTTCTAATGAGCAACTGAGGTTAATTTTAACCCTCTACACCATGAGTGGTCTTTTTAACAACAATTCAGATCAAGAACCTTAGCTAGCCCCACCCCAAAATCCAATTAAATTCCTTCATTACCTTCAAAATAACAGCCAGCTGTGCAACAAGACTTAGACCCATATGGCCTGACCTTTTTATTCCCTCTATGCCCAGAGTATTCCTTTCTTACTTCCTTTCTCCTAGCTAACTTCCCCCAAATTGCCAAGTCTAAATTTAGATAGCATTTCTTGTTTTTTTTTCACTAGGTTGTGTTCCTGCACCAATGAAATCTAGATTTCATTCTGTTCCTAGCTCAGTTATTCCAAAGCACTGTGTATATTTTGCCTCAAGTACTTTGTGTCCTTCACTTGTGCATAAGCTCCATGAAAACCAGGATCAGTTGCATCTGTTCATCATTATATCCTGGAACCTAGAATGTAGTTTTCAAGAACTATTTCCATAGTGTTTTGAATGAGTAAAGTAATTTTATCTGATTTCCTTATTAGGGTATAATATAAATTAGAACATAATACAATATAAAATTAGAAAGCATAGGAAGCTTCAACAAAAACCATCCATACGCCTACCTCCAAAGCTATCAACTCTTAAAAATTTATTGGTATAGGGTAGGCCACGGTGGCTCAGTGGCAGAGTTCCCACCTGCTATGATGGAGACCTGGGTTTGATTTGTGGTGCCTGCCCATGTAAAAAAAAAAAAAAAATTAACCTTTATCTAGGCATAGATAATTTAATTTCTCCAATCTATTTTATAGTACCAAGGATTATCAGCACAATACTTAGCAGTAGTATGTTTTAGGTTGACTTTGGCTTATATAAGAAGAAAATAATCATAAAATATAGATTAAATAGGTAGATAGATAATAAATCTCACTATCACCCTATGCTTCCTTAGTTTTGAAAGCTAGTGTGATGTAGTAGAAAGAATTGAGTGAAAATCTGGCACCACCTCTTTGAACTGTTATTTAATACCTCTGAACCCTAAGTGTAAAATGCGGTTAATAATACATACTTTAAAAGGTTGTTGTGAGGATTATAAAAATGATGACTAAACAACACCATGCAGTTTTACAGTTCAATGCTGTCAAAAGCTACAAAGTCACTGGGAGAATAGGGATTGAGAAAAACCAATGGATTTGACAGAAAACTCAATTACTGCAGCCTTTCCAGAGTGTAGTTCATAGGGTTGTGGGGTCAGCGTGTGATTACAAAGTCTTAAATAGTAAGCGTAGATCAGGAAAGCTGACCACTCCTCAATACACCTTGACAAAGAAGAAAAAGGAGAAGTGCGCTATCTAGAGGGGGCAGCAGAGTCAAGTGAAAGTTTTTCAAGTTACATGATAGCAAAGGGGTCAGTATCAAAGGAGGTTGAAGGTGCAGGAGAAAGCATAGGAAGCAAGAGCTTCGAAGTTGAGGTCTAGGGCACAGGTGCAGGCATTAGACTCAGTACCTAAATTCCATCATTATAAAGCTACCATTTCATTAGGACTTGAAGTTCAGATTAAAATGAAAGCAATTAATGTTTTTAAGACCCACATTCTCCTCAGAGAAAGAAAAAAAAAGCACCATGAGCATAGGTGTGGCAAAGTTGATTGTCAAAAGGAACTTGAAGGAGAAATACATGCTAATATTTCAGGTTACTGGCAATTAGATGCTATATCATCTTTACATTTTTTGATTATTGTTTAAGTATGAGCATAGAACTACCTAGGAGGAAGATTTCAAATAATTGATTATATGCACCTCAAAATGATTGGCTTTTTTGTCAGATATTGAAGAGAAATCAAGGGCTAATTTATTTTGAAGGATTTGTTGCAATGGAGACCTGGAAAATGCTGTGCTTCAAATATAATACTAAATGCTTGGATGCCTTCTATTTCTTCACTCAACTTATATATTGGGCTAAGCATTGTTTTACGTTCTGGAAGTTCAGTGCTAAGCAAGGCAGACAAACTTACTACTCTCTTAGAATTTACTCTCTAAAAGAGGGAGTCAGGGCAGAAGCAAGTAAGTAATTGCAAAATACCATGTTGCGGTAAGCATCACGGGAAAAACAAGGCTGGCTAATGCAGGTGCAGACTGATGGTGGGGGAGGTTTGCACAATGTTACTCAACGTGATCAAGGATGTCCTCTCTGATGAGTTGGCATTTGAGATAAGACTTGAATGCCATGAAGCTGTGCCATGGGGAGGTCTGAGAATAGAGAATTCCAAGAGTTCCACAAAGTCTAAAGTTCTAACATGTGGCAGATTCAAGATATGAAAGAGAAAACAATATCATTGCTAGCAAAGGAGAGTGGTACGAAGCAATGTCAGGAATTTGACATTGTCCTTGTCTGTCTTGGCAAGGGGTTTGGATTGATTCATAGATCATAAGATGCCAGAGTAAGGTTAAACAGAAATATGATTTCATTTGTATTTTACAACATGTGATTTGTATTTTATAAAAAATACCCAGGAAACTAGGTACAGAATAAATGGTATAATTTTATCTACTTGTGACAAGACTTGTGAAAAGCTCAATTCATTGATAGACAGTTTAGAGAAGAATTTAAAATGATTTTGATGAAAGAGGCCATAAGGACTATCTACCTTCTCTAATCCCATCATGAAGAAGTTAAAGCCATAGGTGAACTAAAAACCCAGTCATCCAGGCAGTTACTGACCAAGCCAGGATTAGAATGTGATTCTCTATCTGTTACTCTTCCCACGATGTCTCAATGTCTTCCTTGGTCTTGACATACCCCCTATATATGACGCCTTCCCTAGACTGAGCTTTGGTCTTGGCATACCTCTATATTTAAGCACCTCTCTACAATGAGCATCATATAAGGACACTAGTATCATTTTAGTGGGTATCCCAGAAAGCCTGGAGAGATGTGCTTAAAGTATGGTCTATAGACCATTTGCATTAGAATCACCAACATTATTTGTTACAGATGTAGTTTCTGATTTAGAATCTCTGGGAATGGGGCCCAGTTATTGCATTCTGACAGCTAAGAAAAATGAAAAGTTCAGGAATATTCCAGTTTTCAAGATGGAGATTTACTCAGCTATATATAACCTTGGGCAACTGTAATTGTGTTCTCTCTGCTGGACATTTTGCCAACAAACTAAAATAAAAAGTTCACTTCATCTCTTTTCAATATCCCTGCCCCCTTCCCCAATGCAGACTTTAAAAACTCTTAAAGAAGAAGTCATTTTGTAAATTACAAATAGCTCAAAACATTATGTAGTCCTATGGGAAAACCTAGGAGAAATCTAGGACAATGGCTGATTTAACTACTGATTTAACTAATGATAACATAGTGATTTAGTTTGCTAAAGCTGCCAGAATGCCATGCACCAGAGATGCATCGACTTTTAATAAGGAGGTTAGTTACAAATTTATAGTTCTTCAGAGGAAAGGCAGCTAGCTTCCATCTAAGTTTCTCTGTCAACTGGAAGGCACGTGGCAAAGTCTGCTGGTCTCTTCTCCTGGCTTCCAAAGGCCTTCCACAAGGTGATCCTTTCTCCATCTCCAAACCTCTGGGCTGAGCTGCGAGTGCTAAGGAGAGGAATGCTGAGCTACTTGGACTGTGCTGTGTTGAGCTGACTTCTGCCCTCTCTCTTTTAAGCCTCCAGCTAATTAAGTTAAACTTCATTCATTGCAGAAGGCACTCTCCTTAGCCTACTGCAGATGTAATCTGCATAGGTGAATTTCACAGAACTCAAGTCCACAGTAACAAAACTGGGCACCATCACCTGGCCAAGCTGACACCTAAACATAACCACTACACCTGGTATTATCCAAATAACTGGTAATTAGTTGTGGTATATCCTGACCAGGAAAGAAGTAAAATGTGCCAAATATTTTAGATAGATTTCTACCAGGAATTGTTATTTAAGTAACAAGACTTTAGTATATGGAAAATTCATTTATATGAGACGTCTCACTTGTCTGATGATGGTGTATAAATAAGGGATCATTGAAAATGCTTATCTTTTATCATTTGAAAATATTCTTAGTTAAATTGTATTTGTTGATTAGTTTCTATAACTTCCTTGTTTATCAATAAGGATTCTGGCAATATATATTTTAAAGCTCAAGTTTCTTACTTGATTCCAAAACTAGTAACTAGTGGTGAGAAGACCTTGAGGATGGGACAGTTGATTTAGGGACAGCAGTTCATGAAGGACATTAAATACAGTAGCAGCAAAATTGGCTACTACTTGTTGAACTTCTACTAGGTGCTAGATGCATGGTACCAAATTTTTATGTATATTCTGAATTTAATTCTCCCAAAAACCTACCAAGTAGGTACTATTATATCAAATTACATGTAAAGAAAAAAAACCTACTACCAGTTTGTGCTGGTTTGAAAGGATGTATGTACTCTAGAAAAGCCATGTTTTAATCCTAATCCCATTTTGTAAAGGCAGCTGTTTCTCCTAATCCCTATTCAGCATTGTGTTTGAAACTGTAATTAGATCATCTCCCTGGAGATGTGATGTAATTGAGAGTGGTTGTTAAACTGGATTAGGTGACGACATGTCCCCACCCATTTTGGTGGGTCTTGGTTAGTTTCTTAAATCCTATAAAAGAGAAAACATTTTGGAGAATAAGCGATTCAGAGAGAGCAGAGCAGAAAGATACAGTGACGAGAAACAGAGACCACCAGCCAGCGACTTTTGGAGATGAAGAAGGAAAATGCCTCCCGGGGAGCTTCATGAAACAGGAAGTCAAGAGAGAAAGCTAACAGATGATGCCGTGTTTGCCATGTACCCTTCCAGATGAGAGAGAAACTCTGACTGTGTTCACCATGTACCTTTCCACTTGAGAGGGAAACCCTGAAATTTATTGGCCTTCTTGAACCAAGGTATCTTTCCCTGGATACCTTTGATTGGACATTTTTTTGATGTGTTCTAATTGGGACATTTTCTTGGCCTTACAACTGTAAACTAGCAACTTATTAAATTCCCTTTTTTAAAAGCCATTCCGTTTCTGGTGTGTGGTATTCCAGCAGCTAGCAAACTAGAACACAGTTTATTCAACATTCTTTCATATTCAGTCTCCTGAGCTGTAGAAAACATTTCCTAGGTTTCTGGGTGAGGAGTTGATCTATGAAAACTGTGAGGGAAGTGCAAACCTCTGAACCAGGGGTTACAACTAAAAGCATCAGAGCCATTGGACCAACTCTAAAGTATTTTCTCAGAAATAGTAAAACATGAAGAACATGAGAGTTCTCTGTTGACACCTTAGCCTGGCTTTTTGATCTAAATTTTCTGCTTTCTACATTGTTGCTATAGTGAAATGAATATTGATTTCCAGGCTATGCCATAGAAAAGACTAAATATAGAAAATTTGGTGTTTTGTTTCACATTTTCTTTAAGTATTATTAATTGTCTGTGTACACCCATTCTAAATTGGGTATAGTTTTCATAGGACTGTGTTTTCCTTGTGTGTGTGTGTGTGTGTGTGTGTGTATACATTTGTGTGAAATCTGCATATTAACTTCCTTAGAAGTGATTAACCATTTCATATTTTAAAAAGCAGTGTGTGTGGGCCACGGTGGCTCAGCAGGTAGAGTTCTCACCTGCCACGCTGGACACCTGATTTAGATTCCCAGGGCCTGACCGTGCAAAAAAAACAGTAGTCACTAAGAAAACTAATTCTAAATAATTTATCAGTAAGACGGACCAAGAGAAAAGAGAAAAGTCTTCCCTCCAACTTGAAATTATAGAAGGCTAGACAAAATATAAAGAAAACAAAGCAAACAAAAATATTTTTGAGTGTAAAACAAAAAAGGGAAACTCTTCACGTATAATACGTAGAAGAAACTCATACTCTGAGTACAGGGTTAGCTCCAGAGTCTACAGGGAAATCAGGTCAAAATATGGTCCTGAACAAGTGGAGGCTGGGTTTTAACTCTAGCTCAGGAGAGGAATCTGACTGAGGGCTTAAATTTGCAACAAAATGATATTCAGTTACCAATAATCAGGAAGAATCCACATTTTGTAAAAGAGGACTCGAACAAATCTTCCCACTGGACTAATGAGAAATCGTACCAACTAGAACCAGGTAGAAAAATAAAAATCAGAAACCAAGGCCTGCACTGCATTCAGACATGAGGTCCTTGCAGTACAGAGACATTAGCAGAGGTAAATGAAACACGGATTTATAGGGATGTTTCCATAACCCGCAGCATATGTGAAACATAAAGACAAAACCCCAAATTCGAGCAAATATGTACAAATTCCACAAGGAAATAAGCCACCATGAAGAAGAATCAAATTTATATCCTGATAACCAGAGAGAATAGAACAAGTAAAAGAAACTTAAAATAAAAGTTTAAAATATTCAAAGATATAAAGATAAAAATAAAGACAATAAGCAAGAACAAGATGTTATGGGAATAAAGAACATTTTGATGTGAAAAAAATACACTTTACAGAAATGATAAGGCAGATCTACTTTACTCAATGTACAGAAGGATTAGAAGCAAATAGAATCAGGAAAGTGAGCTATAATTCTGACAAAATTTTCCAGGATGCAATGCAAAATGACAAAGAGAAAATACGAAAGAAAAGTATAACAAGAAATTTCTAAAGGAAAGACCAGAGTGGATGAAAATGTCCAAGCAACAAAGAAGAGCTAAGTCTTCCTTTTGAAAGATTACTGCAAGTTCAAAGTAGGGTAAATGAAAAGAGATAAACAACTAGTCAAATTGTATTGAAATTGCAGAATCTCAATGGCTGTCAAAACCAAAAGAGAGAAAAATATCCACAAATTTAATTAGAGATACATTGACAAGAAATTTCTCACTAACGACGATAGCAGAAAATGATGAGATAATTGCAGTGTCAGAGAAAACTTAAATCCAACTAGCTAAGAAATTATTTAAGTGGTCAAAAAAGTAAATTTGCGTATATGTAAAGATTGAGAGGGTTTACAATTCTGAAACCAGAAAGAAAAATTGAGACATGCAGATTAGAATGATAAAATCGACATATGTCTAATTTGCATTCCAGAAGGAGAAAAGAAAAAGAATGAAAGATATATATTTAATAAAATAAAAAAAGGATAAGGAGAAAACAAAATAGTATAGGAGGATTAACTATAATATATGATAGTGATTATAATATTATGAGTGGACTATATGCTGAAATTAAAAGAACGACAAGATTGGGTTTCTCAAAATGTGGCGATTTTCTGCATAAATCTTCCTTTTTGTGGTATTCTTGCAAAAAATGCATCACCCATGGGGAAACATCAAATATATCTAAATAGAGGAGAATTCCCAGACTATCTTGTCTACTTTCTTCAAAAAATACCAAGATAATGAAGGGCAAGAGGACTGAGGAACTGTGACAAATAGAAAGAAAATAAAGAGAGGTGGCAACTAAATTCAACATATGTTTCTAGATTGAACACTGAATCTAAAGAGGACATTATTGGGACAAATGGCAAAATGGAAGGGGGCCTGTAGATTAGGTGATAATATTAGATCTATGTTAATTTCCTGATTTGGATGGTTTTATTGTGGCTATGTTGAAGAGAGTCCTTGCTAGTAGGCAGTACACACTAGAGTGGTAAGGAGTAATGAGTCTTTATGTTGTTAACTTATTCTCAAATTGCTTAGAAATTTTACCAATTGGTAAAAATGGGTGGAAATTTTACAGATCTTTGTATGTTTTCCACCGCTTTTATATAAATTTGATGTCATTGAGAATAAAAAGTTAAAAAAGAGAGCATCACAGAAATTCATAAAATTAAGAAATTGAAGAGTGAAATCTTATCATGTTAAAATTGTGATGGAAGAATGTCCTTAAGTATAAAAGATTCTTGCTTAAATACCAGGGTTCAGTTATAATGATGTCTGCAAATAACTTTCAAAAGGTATAGCAATGTGCATATGCGAACATATCATACATACACACACATGCATATGTATGTTTATAAGTAAATGTATGGCTATGGAGAGAAAGAACACATAAAAGCAAATAAGTAAAATGTTGCTTGAACTATTCTGCTTCTGTCACATTTCCTAAAAGGATAATCTGAGACAGGGATATGGGTGCTCAACATGGGAAAACAAAAAACCTGTAAGGGGTGGATAAATGTAGGATCAGCAGACTAGGGAAAGGGGAGTGGACAAGCAAAGATGAGATTTCAGGTAAAATCATCCCTGCTCTGGCCCAAAGGGAAGTTCTGGAGCTTATATCACACTACAAAATCATCTACTTTGAGGTAAGGCAGCTGAATTTGTGCAGATTGGAGAGAAGGATTGGGGTGAGGGTGAGAAATAGGTACTTTGCCTCCCTGCAGAGGCAACTCCCATGGGTTAAGAGCAGGTCTCTGGAGAATGAAGCAGCTATGAGCCATTAGCAGTCAACACTAACTACAATTGAGAACAGTTGCCCCAGTGTAAGTACCTTGGCATATACTACATATTCTTCCCTCTCTTCTGTAACTTTGAAATTTTGCATAACAAAGAAGTAGTAGAAAAAAAATTTACAAAGGACAAAAGAAAAAAATAGGAGAAAAATCATAAAATCTTGTAGACATACAAAGCAATGAACAAAATCCAGTATCAATTTTGCAAAATGTTTACCAATTTACTGATAAATTAGCAATAGAAGCTCTTGAACCAAATAAAAGGTTCTACCAAAAACCTTTCACCAAACATCTCACTTAACGGAAAACTTTAGGACTATTTCCATTAAAATCAGACACAGGATGAGAAGGGCTGCAAAATGGCTGTTCTTCACCATTATAAGAGGGTCCTAACCAAATAGAAAGATAACAAGAAGAAAAAAGCAGATATAAAATTTGAAAAGTAAGAAGCAAAGCTGTTATTTACTGATGCTATAATTTTGTGTCATAGAAAATTGTCACAAAAATAATTTGCAAATTCTTAAAACAAGATCACCATATAGCCACAAGGCCAAAATGCTCCTATATAACAGTAATTATCTGTTAGGAAAATGCAATAAAAAGGGGTTTTCCATTCAGGATAGCAAAAAAAAAAAAAAAACATAGAAGAAAAAGAACAAAAGGGATGCATGGTTTGTATTGAGAAAATGACAAAACAGGATTGAAGGACATAAAAAAAGCTTCAATAAGCAGAGAAAGACCATTTTCTTAGATGAAAAATTTCCCACAATTATTATATACGTCCAAAATCATTTCAATCAGGATCTCTATGTGATTTTTTTTATTAGAGAAGTTGTGGGATTAGAGAATTCCCATATACCACCCTATAATTAACACTTCCCATTAGTGTGGCAAACTTGTTACAATTGATGAAAGCACATTTTTATAATTGTACTATTAACTTTAGTTAATGATTTAACTTAGAGCTCACTGTTTACATACTACAGTTCCATGTTTTTCAAAAATTATCCTCTTACCATATAACAGAGCCTAAGAAACCTGTAGGACAGCACCAAGTGTACCAATACACGCATTATGGGAGTCCTACAAGAGAAGAGAGGAAGGAGTAGAAGGAATATTCAAATAAATAAGAGCAGAAAGCTCTGCGATTGAATGAGAGCTGTGAATATACACATTCAAGAAGACTAAGGAAACCTAAATATGGTAAACATAAAGAGAACCACTTTCAGATACATATTAGTCAAACAGTCAAATGCCAAGGACATTGATTGCGTTCTGAACACTGCAAGAAAAAAAAGCAGCATGTTATATGCATGGACTCTTCCATAAGATTAAATGCCACTTCCTCATCAGAAACCATCGAGGCCAGAAGGCGAGGGAACAAATATTTAAGGTGTCAACTGAATTTTATATCCAGAGAGACTGTACTTCAAAAATATGAGCGAGATTAAGGCATTCCCAGATTAAAAAAAAGAAAAGCTGAGGGAGTTTGTGATCATTAGCTCTTGCCCCTACTAGCGATACTAAAAGGAGTTCTTCAAACTGAAAGGAAAGGATACTAGATAGAGGAATGAAGCAGCACAAAGAATAAAAACTTCTGGCAAAAGACACCATATGGGTAATTATCAATGCCAGTAGAACTGTATTATATTTTTGGTATAAAACTCCACTTTTACATCTTAGAGGTTCTAAAATGCAAATGCATAAATGTACTGATAAATCTATGGTTTTTGACTTACAATATACATTGTAAGAAGATCAAAAATGTAGGAGGATTTAAGGGTATAGGGACCTTGTATGTATGTACTATTGATAATTTGTATCAAATCAAACATCACTGTTATAAATTAAGGGTATTATTTTAAGTCTTATGGTAACCACAAAGAAAAAAAAGAAAAATATATACAGAAGGAAATTAGAAAGGTCTTAAAATGGTACACCAGAAAAAGTCAAATAATTATTAAAGTAGGTATTAATGGAAGAATTAAGGGACTAAAAAGGTACAAGATTTACAAAGACTAAATACAAAATGGCAGAAGAAAGTCCTGCATTATTAGTAGTTACTTTAAATGTAAATGGATTAAACTCTCCAGCCAGAAGCAGAGATCGGCAGAATGGATAAAAAATCATAGCCCAACAATATGCTGCTTACCTTACATTCATATAAGCAAGATGAAAGTGAAAGGATGGAAAAATATATACCATGCAAATAGTAACCAAAAAGCTGGGATACTTAAACTAATATCAGATGTAGTAGACTTTAAGTCAAGCATTATTATGAGGGACAAAGAAGTTCACTATATATTCATAACAGTGCCAGTTCAAAAACAAAACATAACAATTATAAATATATACACACCTAATGGCAGAACCTCAAAATATATGAAACACATATTGACGTATATGTAGGGAGAGATACACACTTTTGCATTAATAGTAAGAGAACTCAATACAGCATTTTCAATAATGGATAGACCATCTACACCAAAGTCAATAAGAAAATAGAATACTTGAATGATGCTATTAACAAGTAGCCCTAAAAAACATATTTAAAACACCTCACTCACTAACAACAGAATAAACATTCCTCTCTAGTGCACATGAATTATTCTCCAGGATAGACTATATATGAGGTCATAAAACAAATTTCAATAAATTTAAAAATATTGAAATCTTGTATCTTCTCTGACCACAATGGAATGAAGTCAGAAAACTATAACAGAGGGAGAACTAGAAAGCCAACTAATATGTTGAAATTTAGTAACGCACTTTTAAACAACCAATGGGTCAAAGAAGAAATCATAAGGGAAATTAAGAAATATCTAAAAGCAAATGAAAACAAATATATCAGAACTTTTAGGATGCACAAAAGTAGTGCTGATAGGGAAATGTATAGCTCCAAATGTGTACATTTAAAAAGAAGAAAGATAACAAACCAGGAAAATACCATCCCAAGTGGAGCATATAGAAAAAGAAAAGCAAACCAAACCCAAAGTGAGTAGAACAAAGGAAAAAATGAAGATTATGGCAGAGGTAAATGGAATAGAGAATTAAAAAACAATAAAAGACTTAACTGAAACAAAAGTTGGGTTCTCTGAAAAAAAATCAATAAAATTGACACATACTTAGCTAGATTGACAAATTGAAAAACAGAGAAAGGACATAAATAACTAACATCAGAAATGAAAGGAGTGACATTAGGTATCTCATAGATATACAAAGGATTATAAATGTATACTATGAACAATTGTAGACCAACATATAAGATAACCTAGATGAAATGAGCAAATTCCTAGACTTAACAGCTACCTACACTGAATCAAGAAAAAACAAAAGATCTAAACAGATCAGAGTAAAGAGATTGAGTCAGTTACCAAAGCTCCCAATAAACACAAGCATAGGACGAGATGGCTTCACTCATGAATTTCACCAAATTTTCCAAGAATAAGTAAAATCAATCATGCTTGAATTCTTCCAAAATTTGAAAAGGAAGCAACACTTCTTATGACGCCAACATCCCCCTTACACCAAAACCAGATAAAGATACAACTCATAAAAAAATAAAATTACAGGCCAATATCCATCATGAATATATAAGCAAAAATCCTTAAGAAACTGCTAGTTAACCAAACTCAACAGCACATTAAAAGAATTATGCAATGTGATCAAGCTGATTTATCCTAGGTATGCTAGGGTGGTTTCAATGTGCTATTAATACACTGCATTAATAAAATGAAGAAAAAAGTCACATGATCATCTCAATTGATGCAAAAAAAAAGACATTTGAAAGATATCAGAACCCCTTCTTCATAAGCACACCTAGAAAATTAAGAAAAGAAGAAACTTCTTCAATATAATAAGGGACAAATATGAAACACTCACAGTTAAGATCATACTCAATAGTAAAAGTCTGAAAGATTTACCTCTAAAATTAGGAACAAGACAAGGATGCCTACTGGCACCACTGTTTTCAACATTAAACTGGAATTTGTAGGCAGAAAAATCAGGCAAGAAATAAAAGAAATAACCTTTTTTGGTTATTTTACCAATAACCTACATTTTGGTAAAAGAAATAACCTTTCCCTATTTGCAGATGAAAACAATTCAATATATAGAATATCCTGAAAGAGCCACAACAAAGCTACTAGAGCTAATAAACTAATTGAGCACAGTGGCGGGATACAAGATCAACATGCAAAGATCAGTAATGTTTCTATACACAGTAATGAACGATCTGAAGAGAAGATCAAGAAAAAATATCTAGTAAACTAGCAACCAAAGGAATCAAATATCTAGGAATAAAGTTAACCAAGGGTATTGAAAGGACATTTATATGGAAATCTACAAAGTATTTCTGCAGTAATTCAAGGAAAACCTAAAGAAATAGATGTATATTTCATGTTCATGGATCATGAGAATAAATATTGTTGAGATGTCAGTTCTTCCCAATGCGATGTACAGATCGAATGTAATCCCAATCAAAATTCCAGTGGCCATCTTTTAAAATTATGAAAAAGCTCATCATGTTTAAATGGGAAGGTTAGACCCTGAATAGCCAAAAACATCTTGATGAAAGAACAAAGTTGGATGACTCACATGACCAATGCTAAAATTTACTACAGTGCTACAGTAATCAATTAGCATGGGATAACACAAAAGGACAGCCATATAGACCAATGTAATCGGATTGAGAGTTCAGAAATAAACCTTCACGTCCATGACTAATTGATGAAATGTGCCAAGCCCACCCGTTGGTAAAGAACAGTCTCTTCCACAAATGGAACTGTAAGAACTGGATATCCAAATGCAAAAGAGTGCAAGTGGACCCCTACTTCACACCATATACAAACATTAACTTAACATGGATCAATGACTAAATAGAACAACCAAAATTAGAAGACTCCTAGAAGGAAACATATGGAAGCATTTAAATGAGATAATTAAAATAAGCAAATTCATAGATTCAGAATCTAATATAAGTTATCAGGAGTCAAAGTGGGGGTAAGGAATGGGGAATTGATGCTTAATTACAACAGAGTTTCTGTTGGTGTGATGGAAAAGATTTGGGAATGAATGGCTTTATTGGTAGCTTAACATTGTGAATGTAACACCACTGACATATATTTGAATGTGGTTAAAAAGTGAAGTTTTAGATCATATGTGTATCATTAGAATAAATATATATTTTAAAAAAGCATAGTACTTTACAACCCAAATATCAACCCTAACGTAACCTATGGACTATATTTAATACCATAATTATAATAACATTTTTTCATAAATTTTAGTAAAGATAGCACAATAGTGCACAGTGTTAATAATAGGGAAAATTATGGGTGTGAAGTGCTATTATATGGGAACACTGCAGTCTCAGCATGATCTTTTCTGTGAATTCTCTGAAAAAAAAACAAATAAAAATAAATTTAAACTCCGGTGTTATAAGTAATATCATAAGTAAAATTAAAAAAAAAAAAACCTTATAGCCTGGGAGATTTTTGTAAAGGCCATCTGACTAATACACTGACAATAAAATAAATGTAAGTAAGGAAAAAGAATAAAGACACAAAAGAAAAGAAAGGAAAGAGAGGAAGGAAGGAAGGGAAGGAAGGAGGGAAGGAGGAAGAGAAAGAAGGAAAAGATAACCTAACAAAAAAATGGGCAAACATCACTAACAGGAAATTCACAAAGGAAAAACCTGAACGGCAAAAAATAAATGAAAGGCACTGTACCTTAATAATAATAACCAGGGAAGTGCGAATTAAAACTACACTGACATACCATTTCATACCCATTATATTGGGAAAACAGTTTTTTTAATCTGAAAAAAATGCAAGCAGTAGTAAGTGTGTTAGTTTTCTAGGATTACCGTCGCAAAATACCACAAACGTGGTGGCTTAAAAGAAAATAAATTTATTTTCTCACAGTCCGGGAGGCTAGAAGTTTAAAATCAAGGAGTTAGCATAGTCAAAGTTCTTCCAAACTCTCTAGGGGAGAATCTTCCCTTGCCTCAACTAGGTGCTTTGGTGTTTCCTTGTTTTGTCCTGCATAACTCCATTCTCTGCTCTCATCTTCATGTGGCTTAATTCCCTGTGTCTCTGTGTGTCATGTCCTCTCCTCTTCATATAAGGACACAAGTCATAGGACTTGGGGTCCAAAGTAAAGCTAGCCTGGTATCATACCATATCACAGATGCCTTAGCTAATTACATCTGCAAAGACCTTATTTCGAAATAAGGTCAAATTCTGCAGTTCTAGGTCAATATAACTTTGGGGGGACACTGTTTATCCTACTACAATAAGGGTGTGGAGCAATGGAAAATTCATACTCTGTGGGATGAATATTTGTATAATTAATTTGGAAAACATTTAACATATCTACTGAAACTGAATGCGTGCATGCTCTAAGGCCCAGCAAGTACACGCTAGACGTCTTTGAATATGTGTATAAGAACGCTCTTGGCAACATTATTTGCAATGCAGAAATGAGAACAAGTTAATGAGTATCATTAGAAAAATAATTAAATATGCTGTAGTATATTCATACCATGAAAACAATTGCACCTAAGATATACGTATGTATATATCAAGGGAGTTACAAAAATTATATTGTTCAGGCAACTTGCAGAATGACAAAATAGCATTTATGCAAAAATTATAAAAACATCCAAAGCTGTTTTATGATATATTGTTGGTAGAGATATATAGATACACACACATATGTATTATATATGTATTATATTAAAACACGGGAACCTATACTAACTGGAAAGATCTAATTAAGATCTTGGCATTGGCTACCTTTGGGGAGTGAAAGAGAAGGTCACAGATTTAGGAAGTGAATAAAGGAGACCTTCATTTAGTTTATATTTTTCTACATGAAAAGGAATGTTCTGGGTATATATATATATATATATACGTGTACATGTGTATGAATCTGTGTATTTGCATCTGACTCCGTATATAATTAAATTATATAGAAAACATTTAACATTTTTAATTTGGAATGGGAGTATGTTTACATCAAATTCTGCATTTTCTACTTTTTAATGGTAAAAAAAAAATCCTGTGAATCAGATACTGAGTTATGACAATCTGAGGCTAAAGGAC
Organism: Myrmecophaga tridactyla; assembly: GCA_004026745.1. Lineage (NCBI taxonomy): Eukaryota > Metazoa > Chordata > Mammalia > Pilosa > Myrmecophagidae > Myrmecophaga > Myrmecophaga tridactyla. The sequence goes on along the minus strand of PVIY010003999.1, from coordinate 47,201 downwards.
AAACAGAGGTATTAGAATCCTAAGAAGGAGGCCTGAAAAATGCTATGCATCAAATATGATAATTTACCTACCCTTTTAAAAGGGAGTCAAATCACATTGTCAAGGTTCCAGCTATGCTTCTAGTTAATACTACAGCTCAAACTCTTGAATGTTTTTGTGGAGAGAGCTTTTTTTTTTTTTTTTGAATGCAGAGCCAGAGGTGCAGCCAGAGAGTTCTGGGAGAATAAGGCTTAGGGTGGAATGCAAAAGTGAAATTTCAGGGTGCCATGGTATAATCACAAAGCAAAACAAAAGAAACAATAAACAACCAACCCTAAAAGCTGAATACAAAAAATATGCTCTCTATATAGGGTCTTTCCTAAACCTCCTTCCTCCCTTCCTTCGTTCCAACCTTCCTTCCTTCCTTTCTTCCTTCCTTCCTTCCTTCCTCCCTTCCTGCCTCCCTCCCTGCCTCCCTTCCTTCCTTCCTTCCTTCCTTCCTTCCTTCCTTCCTTCCTTCCTTCCTTCCTTCCTTCCTTCCTTCCTTCCTTCCTTCCTTTTCTTTCTTCCTTCCTTTCCTTCCTTCTTTCCTTTCTCCCTCTCTTCCTCCAACCCTCCCTCCTTTCTTCCTTCTTTTCTTTCTTTCTGTCTGCCAGTACCTCTTTTTCTCTACCTACCTCTCCCTGCCACTCTTTTTTTTTCTCCCTCAGAAAGAACATGCCAAGGAAGATATGTAGGTAAACATCACTAAGAAATTTACATTACGAATTTTTATTTTTGTACCTTCCAAAACACCTCACTTCCTTTTACTACCCTTTCTTTATCCCAAAGGTAAAGAAAACTTGGTTTTATGCCTTAGAAAATATCTTTTTGTGATCTCTGCAAAATATTTCTGTGGAATTTGAATAAAAATTGTTTACAGTAAAGATGGAGGATTTGTTCCAACTTTAAATATACCACAATCAGTTTAATTATTACATGTGACTTTTTTGAAATATAAAAGATCATATCCTTTTTTCTGTACATATCCCTAAGATGCAGAAAAGTTGCTTTTTAAAATCACTAACAATATATAGTCAACAGTGATAGAACATATTTTACTTTACTTGGAGAGTTTTGCTATGTTCACCTATGAAGAAATATTTTAAAAAATTAGTTTTCTCTTATTTTATATAGTATATGTTGTATATCTTGAAGAAAATTTAAAATATATAAGCACAAATAAAATAATTTAAATCACTTTTAACCCCATAAATCATAAAGAAGTTAATTGTAAACAAATTTCTCTCGCTTTACTCTATGGCTTATAACAGAAGAGCTCAATTAGCATTAAAATTTAAATGACTGTGTCCTTGGTATTATCAAAGGATATTTTTGGTGCATGAAGACATTTCTGGATCTATTTTATTTTCTACCTGGTTTCTGAAGAGGCCTAGAATTTCAAAAGGAGAGTTCAGAGAATTGTTACTCTGAAATTTTCCAAAAGAAAAGGAGAAAGAAATTTGGAAAAGCCTGGGCACTTCTTGCAATATGATGTTATCTCCTGGGACATGCCCTGCTGATTCCTCTTAAGTTTCTGTCTAGCATATTCTGTGCTAGCATTTCTTTTACTGCCTCACGTTTTCCTCACCATTTCTCTGCCTTACACTAAGGAGAGAGAGAGAAAAACATTTCAAATTCACAAGACAGAAGGAATAATGTCAATACACATATTAGGAACAAGAATGTCTAAAATTCAAATCTAAATTTGAAACTTATTCTCTTTAATCACTTTAATAAATTTGGCTGCTGTACACAAGATCACAATAAATGGAAAGAATTGAGTCCAATATTTGCTTGAATGTTAACCATTATAAGAGATAGATTTCATATAAGTTTGTCTAGAAGCTAATCTTAAGAGCTCAGCTTTTATTACTCAGCATTATTCCAAATTGAAATTTTCTAGCAAAATATTGGCATGATGTGAATTAAAAAGATTAATAAATTAAATGTTTTCCAAAGTTACTTATTTCTCACTTTTGATCAAATATCAGTTCAATCTAGTAGACTATTTACAAACATATTGTAACCTAGACATTTTAATTGTGCTGAGATGGAAAAATACTATTAATAAGAAATGGATCAGGCATTAAAAGAGCTCATTGCCCAGTGAGAATAGCACATACTAACACACAAATGAAGGGTGATGGAAGCAATGAAACATTTAGTAGGAACTTAGAGAAGAGACTGAATTCATTTGCTAATTTTTCATTTATTCAAAAATGGATTTTAGGTAGTGCAAAACATCATGAAATAAAAGGGAAATGGATAATGAAATAAATTCAGAGGGAAAAATGCATTTGAACAGATAATTTGAAGTCAGCGGTAAATGGAAACTCAAAACATTTAGTTTAGGTCCTCTGCATTTGCAAGAATAGACCACCAGTTGGCTCCTAAGCTTTCTAGAAAGGATACAAAAATAGGAACAAAATTGGTACAATTTTTATATTACCCACAAAGAAAAACAAAACAAATCTATTCCTAGTTCTGAAACTAAAGAGTTTTTTTTAATAAGTATTCAAAAAAAAAAAGAGAACAATGCAGCATCCTTAAAAACATCCTTACATTAAATAAATTTCATTGAGTACTTTTCATGGTACCTCTTAACACGGGCCAATGATGACATAATGGCAAATTACATTCAATAAAAGCAGTTTTACAAGAGACCAAACCATATGGTCCAGATGTGTGGATTTCTGCTTGTGTGGCTTATTCTAAGAATGGATTTTTTGGTATCTATAGGAACACAAGGGCTGTATTTCACTCAGTCAGTCTTTACAAATTTACATTGCCTAACCAAGTATTTGATGAGCATTAAGCAGTAGTGAGTTCAGGGTTATAGAACTTGATCATAACTTAGGGTGCAGCTGTTTCAGGATGATACTGATTAAATAGAGGAAGTACCTAACTCTGTGAGGATGGGGACGGCTGGAGAGGAAAATGAAGATGGAATTCTAGCTGGATTTTGAAGGAAGAACAAGAGTTCATCAGAGCTAAAATGGAGGAAGGGCCTGCACAGAGGCAGAGTGATGTAATGACATTGTCTTCCATGTTACTGAAGTTGAAATGAAGAGGTAAGATGGAGATGACGTTAAAGAGACAGGTAGAAGTTACATGCAAAAAGGCTTTGTAAGTTCTGTTTAAAAGTGTAGACTTATAGACAATGAGAAAGGAAGAGGGAATTGGAACTGAAATTTTAGAATAAAGTTTCAATTCTATAATGAAAGGAACTCCTGGAAGAGGATAAAATTTGAGACAGAAAAAAGGCAATTGTGATCATCTAGACAGGGTTTTCTCTCTCTCTCTCTCTCTCTCTCTCTCTCTCTCTCTCTCTCTCTCTCTCTCTCTCCTTTCTTTTTCCAGAAACCCAAGGCTTTAGAATGGGTATTACAGGTTATGAGGAAAAATTTTAGAAGAAAACTTTTGACACTACATAAAATCTTATGTTTCAGCAAAGGATCCAGAGAATCCTTTGAAGGATTGAAGTCTAAATTCATATTTTAATCAAGGAAAATACTTTTGGGAGGCATTTCTCTCCCCTGATATACTTCCTTCTCCTTCTCCTCCTCACATGGTTTGGATAGCAAGTGAGATGTGCTAATTGATTAAAGGCATGATTTTTCTGAAATCCCATGTGAGTCACTTATTATTATTTTGGCACTCTTAAGAAAAAGGAAGCCAAGTACAGAAGGAAATGTGTTTCTTTCAAACACGGTAAGCTTTTTGACTTTATAACCCCTAATGATTTGTGATCTCATAATAACTAAGATGAGGGTAGAGGCTCAGGAATTTGAAAACAAAAAATTGGGGTTTGCATCCCATTCTTTCTTAATCCAGCACAGGAGGCAACTCCTAAATGGCCATCTTATTCTTGTCTCTAGTTCTTTCTAAAGCACAGCTCTTATGAAGTACCCACCCTCAGAGCATTGCAATGGCCAATGCATGAAGAATAGTGTTGAAAGCATGGCTACTTCCAAGTGAGGACTCTTCTTGATTGTGATTTTGGTCTCCCTATCTGTCCACCTAGGATGGTCTCCTATATTCCATTCCCATACGTTAAAATCATAACCATTCTTCAAGAACCATGCCAAAGAGAAAATTGCAAAGTTCAACTAAAAAACTTGTGGGAAGTAATCTCTCCATTCTCTAAAGCTCAGTTGCACTTTGTTTCAATCTTTTCCATAGCGCGTTTCCTATTTTTTCTCTCAATGCTTATTTTAAAGTTACTTGTGGATAGAGATGACGTCGTGCTTGCACTCTCATTTACACATAGTAAATGATAAATGTTAAATGAATAACGGATGCTCATTTATTCAGTAAGTATTTGTTGCGTGCCTATTAGATGTCAAAGGCTTTGCTAGGCATTTCACCAATGAATAGGAAATAGTCTCGGATCTCAGGAAATTTGTGCTGGTGGGAGAGCCCTCAGAACTGTCTTAAAACAAGGAGAGTGCAATTCGGCAGAGACAGTGAATAAAGAACAAATCAAGATGGGTAGACAGGAGTCCTAAGAATTCTGGAAAGAACTCGAATAAAAAAAATCATGATCACATTTTTAATTTTGGCTTGACCAAAATGGTGTTTCTACCAAAGTGAAAAAAAAAAAAAACTGATAGAATACTTACGTGTCTTTAAAAATCCACTTAAGCGATAATTAAAACTGCCAATCCCCAATAGTGTAGAAGAATTGCTTTTAAGATAACAAGAAATTGAATACAAGAAGGCATATTTCAACTCAAAATTGGGACAGCATTTTAATAATTCAAGCTTCCCCAAATTGAAATTTGTTGTGTTGTATAGAGAGTGAGCTTTTTCATCATTGAAAGTGTGTGAGAAAATTCTATATGACCAGTTTTCATGTATAATGTATAATAAGTCATTGTAAGAGATAAAAATTTGAGTTGAGAATGTTAAAGACCTTAACTAGTTCCGAGATTTATTAATTCTATATAAGGATAATGTCACATAATGCCTGTCTAGAAGGCTGATGCTTTTAAAACTATATCAGAAAAATGATTCACCAAAAATTTATTCCTCACTTTCAAAATATCATGAGCTATGATTTTTGTTTGTTAAGACTTACAAGACTGTTAAATCCCTATCATATTTTTTTATAGTTAACTATTAATTCTACCAGTACTTAATAGCTGAAATATAATAAATCAGCCAGGGTCTATACCAACTTGCTGAAGAGTAACTTGATCTTTTAATGTTTTTAAACAAAGGCCAAAAATAAAACACTACTTGGCATAAGTAATTGTCTAAAACTGAAGCCAGATTATCCTGAAGCCTGACTGTTCAATATATCAGAAAAGAAAGCATAGGCATTTTTTTCTCTTCTGTGCTAAAATCTTCTCAAACTCCCCTTTCCAAGTGACAAATTATCAAGAAACTAGATTACTTGGGAATGCTTAGCTCAGTGAAGAAAACAATATAAAGATGGAAAAGGTCTGCCACAAAAGGAAGACTTATATTCTTAAAACACATCCTAATATAATACATGCAGAATTGTACCAAATACATGAAAAGTGAAAAAAAAAACTGATAGAATACTTAAGTGTCTTTAAAAATCCACTTAAGTGATAATTAAAACTGCCAATCCCCAGCTCTGTTTCTCCCCACTCTTCAATGGTGATCTCCTCTCTCCAATCCACTCAGCACATCCTAGCATGCACACCTAACCTTGAACACTTGGCCTGCTGTCATCTCCATACCCTCGCCAGTAGCTTGCACGTCATCAAACACATATATTTTTTAAACACCCATCTGATCTTGTAATGAAGCTCTTTTACTATCATTTTTCAGGTGAGGAAATTGAAGTTATAAGGTTTAAATGGTGGCCCAACATCACACAGCACCAGCATAGATTCCCGCCTTCTCACCCTCACCTCACTGAATCCCTACGTAGTACATGTATGTGGTGGATTTCAAATTTCAGTGAAGTTTGGAAAGAATATTGAGGCTGTTTTTGCAGAGAAAAAGACTTTCACTTCAAAATTTATTTACAAAGTATGCAAAACCCTTTTCTCCCAGTTTATGAAGTTTGGCGTTGCAGAATGACTGCTCCTAATACATAAATCGCCAATCTTTAAAGCTATTTCCCCTTATTTGACTGTTTGTCCATGTGTTGAACTCCTTCTTAAATGTGCATCAAAGCCATTTTATGCTGTTTTGTTTTACCCAATACTTTCATAGTTTAACTAGTGTTGCTCAAACACACCACAGGAAAACAGTCTCCTTGGGACAGCCCTGATTGTGTTTTCTTTATACCATGAAAAATTTATAACTTCTGGGGCAAATTAAAAAGGATTATCATGTGCATTTATTTTCTCCTCTTCAGTCTAATATCCAAATTTGATTTTCCTATTAAAATTTTCCAAATTCTACTTTGAAGATTTCCTGACAGTATAATTTAATTTGAGTGTCTTTGCTGCTAAATAGTACAGTTAATGCCAAATTATAACCATAAAGGCATGGAATGAATGAAAGTTTAGTTTTTATAAATTAGCAAGACTTAAATAATATGCTGTTGTGCAATTTACTGGATACGAATTATTTGTCTTCACAAATATGAATTAGAATAAAATAAAATAAGCCAAATATAATTGAAACATGCATTTGTGATACTTCAGCTTTATTTGCAGGCGACTGCTGCTTTAAAATATATAAATATAAATTAAAAATTAAAAGTAAAGCGTCCTGATAACAAAGTTAAAATAAGCACAATTTTGTAAAATTCCACCTTTATGTACATGAAGACAGCTAACTTAAAACTATTTCTCATTTTCTTGTTTTTCTACTTTTAATACCAATGTTAAAGTGTAATATAAAATATTAAAATTTGTTTCTGGCTCAACTGATGAGGTATATTTAATAATGAATTTCTGTGGTTATATTTTAAATTATATAAATATTTGCTCACTAATATCAAAATGGGCTTATAGCTTGGATATACTGTAATTCACTTTACTTAACTGTTAATTTCAATAATAAAAAGCTCAAAGCATGGTCTTAAAACGCTGAGTTAGATATTATTTAAAAACCACCAAGGAGCAAGAAATAAAAACCTGCCACTGATACTGACTACTTCAGTGATTTAAATATACTGAATTAAATCCAGAACGCATTGTGGATTATTGTTGCTTCTGCCTTTTAGGATAGTTGTTAAAAGTAAAATAACCAGGCTGGCCTTGTCTTAGGTGAGACTGTTTCGACTTGGAAACAAAGCACTCCCTGGATGATCTATGTTCATTTCATATTTGTGTAATACCCTGGAAGAAATTAGGTTTCAATAAAGTCCATTTTTGTCACTGCATGTAGCAATGACTGTCACACCCAGCAGGGCACAGTGGCACCTGGCTGTCCAGACCCCAGTGTAGCACAAACCATCTGGGGGTAATTACAACAAGGTATTCTTTAAGGACCAGATGGGACCAAGGAACAGAAGCCCCTTCCCCTCCCCGTCATTTACAACATAATTCCTTTCAATGATATACTTAATCCTCCCACCAGCTATGCTTTTCAGCTTGCTGTTGTCACTGTTCCTTTATGTTAATTCACTTGTGAGACTGAGAAAAAGAGGTGGGGGCGGGGTGGGTAGAGTACAAAAAAAAAACAGGGAAAGGGGGAGAGAGCCACCGGTGCCTCCAGGGACCAAAAGAAATTATTCATCCCTAAATTGTTTCCACCACAGCAAGTACAGTAACAATTTTTTTTTAAAAAGAGGGCTGAAATTATCCTAAAGAAGGTCAATGCGACAGCCCTGTGTGGCACCAGCTGAGGTTTACTCAGCCACCTGTTAGCTAGAAAGCTCTCTGCACACGCTTATGATGCATTTAACCAGTTTAAAGGGTCTTTATTGACAGGCCAGCCACCTCCATTCAGCAGGCCCACGCCATAGGCCTGCTTTGTGGTCATATGTGGCACACAAGCCTTAATTCAATTACGCTGTAAGCCTATCCAATCTGCATCGTTGCCCTTTCACTTTTGTGCCATTTGTCTTGTGTGTTGTAAAGAATTTTATTTTGAAGAGGGAGAGGCACCCTACCACCCAGTTGTCTTTATTTTTCATTTAAGGTTTGTGCCGCAGGTGTACAGCCACCTTTCAGCTTCCGAAATGAATTCATCTTTAAGTGATATCTTAGAGGGGGGCCTTGTTTATTATTTGGTGACCAATCCATTTCTGGTGTTGTTGATTTTTACTCTTCTTAAAACTATGTATATGTTCAGACTCTCCATCAAACCAACAAAGTATCTCCCAAATTGAGTGTTAAAAACTCAAAAGAAGAAAATCAAAAGAAAAGACATAAATAGTATATAAAACAACGATTGTAAGATTTGTTCTATGATTTCTTTTTAATGTAAAAAGAAGAGAAATGCATTCCTTAGAATCAGCATATGGTGAAATTTTAAAATTTAAATTTATCTTAAGTGTGTATCACCCACACAAAAAATGAGTACCACTTTATATGAATGAGGCTTAGTGAGCTATTTTGCTTGAAAATTTAAAGGTACAGATGAGATCACCAAATATACCAAATCTGATCATATTGTTTGTATTCCTGTGCTTACAACTTTCCATGGCATTGGAGCAGTGCATTATCATTGTCAAATGCCTTCTTTTCCCTGATAAATTAGGAACAATGAAGCATGAAGATAGATTTGTTGAAGTCATAGATTCTGATGTTTATTTCCATAATCTTATTTTTTTATGTTGAAAGTTTGCCTTTTTTAAGCATGCTGTACGGACCACTGTCATAACTGATCAAGTCCTACCTGTGGGCCAGAGTCCACGTAAAAGGTATGGAGCATTCCAAATCAGCATTTCCCCCATCATTAACTGGCTCACATCGTTACATTAAAGCAAAAAAGCACTGTTAAGATAAAGGAATATGTCTTCAGCCTCTTTAAAACCTTTTTATAGAGTTTTAAAGAAATAGAAACAAGTGATGAAAGTTATTTGTTGAGTTTCACAAATAGCTCATGTAAATCACTTAATCGGTTTGCATTTTGTATCTCTATATTGCAATACATAAAAAAAGAAAAGATTTGAGATTTCTGTTTTTAACCACTTCAGCATCCTGGAATTCAGGTACCTAAATGTATCCTTGATGTGAAATACAAGAACATTGCTATGTAGGCTTACAAGCATTTTAGAAGAAAAGAAGTATAGAAAGTTAATTTCAATACAGAAACTTATCTTATTAGCATTTTACCAATTAAATTACTCCAAATTTCAAATGTATCACATTGCTTTGGAAATGACGAACTCCAAACCTATGAAAAACTGAACATTTTTATGCTGCATTATTAAGTAACAAAGGAATATCTATTAAAATTTATTTGCCTATTTTGCTTTGATCAGTAACTCTCTTCACAGAAGATGGAAAAATGTTTATTTTGGATTCTCAGTTTCCGTCGAATTTATGCAATAACTCTTTCTAAAAATACCTTCTCCAAGGAAATGTTGAAGGAAAAATGAAGCAATTTAAGGAATATAAAACAGTAATAGATAACTCCAACTCTAACACTAACTCTTCTATATATACATATATAGTTTACACGGTGAGTATATATATATATATATATGTACATATGCGTGTGCATATGTTTGTATAAACTTATTTAAGAATCCAAACTCAACGAATCTTATTAACCAAAGCACTTAAGAATTTTGTGTATCTGCTAAACTATCATTAGCCAAAAATCTTCATAGCTAAATTTTGAAAATAGATCGTAGGCGATGTAAAATATGAAATACTTTATGAATCTTATTCATGAGTTAAAGACTTATCTTACATAATGGTACTTATAGGGAGAAAAACTCCAGTAAAGGAAACTGGAGATCTTCACATTCTAGTGAAACATAATATTAGCATTGCATACAAATTCTGTCCAGCACACCGGGTGCCTCCTGAGACTCAGACGTGTTTTGGAAAGGCTATCACTACATACCAAGGTCCTGCTCATCAGAACTCCTTTTCTCTGCAATAGGATTTTCAAGCCCACTTAGCCACAGAATAGGACATATGTGTATATCTCTAAGCCAATTATACAGCTTGAATTCAAATAAGCTACCTCTTTACAAGATTTTCTGGTGCCTACACATGTATAAAGTGATTTGCCCATCTTGAGTTCCTAAAATTTGTCTAGAAAATTCATGAGGAGTTATTTGTGCAGCATATTGGCATAGTCTGATCTAATATCAAGAAATGTCAACATGATGTCATTGTGTCCAAAGGAACAGTGACAAATTGAATCTGCGGGTTCGTTGAGTATTCAGAATACCAAATAAGTTGTTTGGGTGAGTTTCTCCTTTAATTCACCACTTAAACATTATTTGGAAAAGTTATATAATCATTTGTGTCACTAGGGGAAACCCTTCTCAGTTTAGTGTGATTGCTAGAAAGAAGAAATAATATATGACTTTCTAAACTGAAGAACAAAGACGAGTGAATTCTTACTAATCTTAAAGAAGACTGAAATGCTAAAATGAGAATAAGAATACTGATGGTGTCATCTCAAAACTGTCTTTTATTCTTATTTTTCCACCATCCTAGTCACCTTAGCTATCTGAAAGAGAAAGGCAAAGGATCAATGATATATTTTTACCTTCAGAAGAAAACTCCTGGGCATGCTTTGTTTGTCCTTTAAAACGGATTATGGCTGGCTGTTTTTCAACATTGGGCTCTGCAACACTTTTCTCGAATAACATTATGTTTTGTGATTAGCACCAAAAAGCACTCAATATTGAATGAGCCATTAAGAGAGTAAAAGAATAAAATGTAGGTGTCTTATTGGGGTGAGATGTTGTAAAAACACATGAATGTGGGATTAGGTTACAGGGATTTGTGGGATTGTGTACTTGTTAGTTTTGAGTGTCTGAAACTGTATATATGCATTCACACTATGCGGAAGGAGGGTTGAAACCAATAGGCAATTCCAGACCTCAATGACATATTTACTTATTCTACTCAAAAATAGGGCAAAAAGAACCATTAAAAAAAATCAATTAATCATTAACAACTCTGTAGCGTCATTGTACAAATAAGGAAATGAACCTAGAGAATTAAGCAATTTACCCAAAGTTGCATTGCTGATAAAGGTGAAAGCTGGGATTTAAACCAAAATATGCTTGCTCTGTTAACCACAATATTATAACATGCCAAAAAAACTCACAAAGGCCAAAAGTCAAACATATAATAGTCAACAACTGTATGACCCATCTCCTGCATTGCTATATATTTTCAAGTAGTTTTCGTTTCTTTTATGAACTCTGGAAATTATTACTGGGATCATGAAGGGGAGTAGATGATTACTTGTGGTTTCGACCCTCACATCATATCTCTCTTGCACAGTCTGAAATGGTATCCAACATAAATTAATTAACTAGCTACCTTTTTAAAATAAAAATATCTGTTGGATTAAGACTCTCAATTTAATTTAAATATCGTTATGCCTGGAACAAATATTTGAATAAATGTTTAGTGAGTGAATGAACAAAACATTTTAAAATGTTTTTTAACTTTAATATTAAATAATTTAAATTTAATTGTATTATTCTTTACCACCTCTTGGTAAAGAGGCTGGACTTCTCAGAGAGGTTTCAGAGAAGGAACAAAGGAGGGAGGAGTCAGCAGGATCTTGGGGAGAGGCAATCTATGTGGAATGCCAGAGTAGGGAATTCAGGATGGTCTGAGGCTCATGTCAGAACACAATGTTAAGAGCTGAGGGAAAGAGGGTTGTGGAGACCACAGTTTATAAGAGAACAGAGAAAGCCAATGATCATTTTCACAATCTTGCAAAAGTTTTCTAACCTTGGCTGAGACTTCTGGCAATCTCATTACGAATTCTAGGAATATTAAAAGTAGACTTGTCTAACTGAGGTGTCAGCAGATAAAGCAGGCTTCTTCCCAGTCTTGGTTTTTCTCTTTTATCCTTTCTTCATCCCTTTTTGATTGAAGAAAGAAATAATCCACCGTTTGTTTAAACCCTTTTCATAAAATTTCTAATTTTAGTGTATTCTCCCCCTATTGGTTGCCACCCACATGTTCAGTGTGAGAGATTAGATATTGTATTACCATATCAGTGCTATCAGCAGCTAAAATATGTTGCACACTCACTATGTGACATCACAAAAACATCTTATCTTATCTTCCACAGATCCTAGAGCAGGTGTTATTATTATCTCCATTTTACAAACAAAGAAGCTGAATTTGAAGTAACTGGCCCAAGGTCACACTTCTAGGAAGGTGGACATTAGAATTTGAACCCAAACAATCTGATTTCAGAACCATACTTGTAACCACCAAGCCAGACTGTCACCCCATATGTTCACTCCTTAATTAACAAATTGACTCATCAAAACCACTATACACCTACCATGTTCTAGGAATTGCCCTAAGTCCTGGAGAATTCAAAAAATGAATGTGATGAGTGAGTTAGAGCAATGAAAGAAACGCAGGGCTGGAGGAAAGAGTATAGGACAAAGGGTGCCCTCCTTCACTGACCTCAGGTCTGACCTCCTGCAGATATACCTTTTCTAAACTTCTGTGGCTGTAATACCCTTCACCCTTCTAGTCTCATCTAAAATTCTCTCTCTGCTGAGAAATTCTTTGAGATTCCCACTGTTGAGATGAGTCTCATCCTCTTTGAATGCTCTTTGGTCCTTATGATGAAAAGACTTGTTTTATTTTCAGTCACAAGAAGATCAAAGCATCAGACAGTATTTCTCACATCACCCTTCTTCTAACACACGGCAAAAAGAGAAGTCAGAATTGAGAGCCTAAGATGGGAAATTCAGTCTGGGGATGTTAACATATAGGTACTTAAAGATATCTTGGAAGTGCCCTGTTCTTCAGAGCCCTGTCTTACCTCCTTAAATAATAGGGTTAAAATGGTCACAAATGGAGGACATGCAGGTAGTGGAATTCAATGTGGTGGCATTCCTTAATCTGATAGTTTCATTTTCCTGATAGTAGCTCAACTCCACTTTATCACCCTTGCAAGTTTCTCCCAATTATGGCCCTCAATACTGGTCTCCTTGTTGGAAAAACAGAGCAGTCAACTTCAACAGAGCATTCATTCATTCAATCAGCAAACGTGTATTGATCCCATTCTATGCAAGCACAAGAGACACAATCCCTGCCCTCCCAGTGGATAGTCTAGTGAGGAATAAGGAAAAGTAACAGGCAATTATATAACAGTGTGCCACCTGCTATCATGGTGTGGAATAGTGGGTGCTTTGGGCATAGATTAAAATGTTGAGTAGATATTGGATGGTTTCTTGTTTTTTCAATCATTTTTCTTTAGTTTTTAATTATTTTATAGCCTTGCTTTATTAACATAAGCCCCATTTTGAAAAGTTCATCAATATTTGATACTTGCTAATAAGTATTATGGCTCGTACCTTATTGTTACTCAAGAGATATTCATCTGCAAACCTAGAAACTTTTCATAAACAGATTATATTAATATTTGTGTGTGGGATCTCTCAGAGACAAGACAATGGTCTTTGATCATCAAACTTAAGATTCTAATCATCAAAATATGTAGTGTTTCATTGAATGTTTCTCCTGATTCCTAATTTCTTTATTAGGGAAGGAGGGATTGCAGGAGGGTGGCTGGGAAAGGGTGTGTTTTAGTGATTATGTCTTCAAATTATGTCATAACTAGAACCTAACTTCTACTGAATCGTTTGGATTTCGGGATGGGTTTACAGAGATTATAGACTGTGTAAAAACCCTGATCCCCAAACTATTCCTTACTGTTATCCTTTAGGGAAGGAGGGAGCATCTCCTTAGCAGATATTTAAAGGGTAAGTAGGAATTAGGCAGATATGGGAGTGGGAGGAGGAAGGTGGGAACAGAGCACAGAGGGAAAGGGGCCCGCATGTACAAAGGCCTGGCGGTAGGAGAGCGCAGAGCCCTGGGGACCTGCAAGCAAATCTCGGACACTTAAGTGTTCAGAGTGAAGGAAAGAGAGACCACAACGAGGGAGGTTAAGAAGGTGGACCTAAAAGGCTTCATACTTCTTTTATACTTAGCTCTAGGGACAGCATAGTACTGGCTATTTGGTAGGTTTATTATCATTTCTTATTCAGCAAATATTTATTAGCCATTTAAAATATGCCAGGCTTAAAAAAATAAACAAGGAGGGTGCAAGGGTAGTTCAGTGGTAGAATTCTCGCCTGCCATGCGGGAGACCCAGGATTGATTCCCCGTCCATGCACTTCCCAGAAAACAGAGAAGCAAAACAAACAAACAAAAATTCAACAAATGGTGCTGCAATAACAGGATACTCACGTGGAAAAAGAATGAAATGTGACCCCATCATACAAAACAAAACAAAACAGGCAGAGTTCTGCTCCTGTTGAACTTACAACTTGGCTAGACATATCAATCCAATTACCACACAAAAAAGCATGGAGTTCTATATATGGTACTCTGAAGTGTGTGAAAAGAGGGAGACGACTTCTTAGTAGAGAGATGAGCATGAATTGACTAAAACATGGGGGAGAGAAGAACATTCCAAATGGAGGAAAATAAATGTGCAAAGATCCTGGGGTAAGCGTGATGAATGCTAAGGATTGAAAGGAAACCATTCAGCCTAGAGGACAGAGCTAGGGTGTGTTAGGAGAATAAGACAGAACTATACCCTAAAAGCAATGAGAAGGTGAAGAGTTCTAAATTGAGTGATGGTATGCATTTTGTAAAGATTATTCTTGTCTACATTCTAGAAAAGAGATTTAACGTCTGGAAGAGTATCTTTTGTGCTAGCCCAGAAGAAGGATTTAGTATCTTAGATTTGGGAGGTAGAAATGGCTGTGAAGTGATTTGGATGTATCGAGAAATATTTAGAAGTTTTACTCACAGGAATAATGGATTGTATAAGGATGTTAGAAAGAATTAGATCGTTGATTTATAACTCCTTTTGGTTTCTCTGCCAAAAGATTTTTAATATCTATTTTCTTGCTTCTTTGAAAAATAAGTAAGTTCAAAGCATCATAATATAGCTAAATACAAACAAAGACTTAATGCAACAACCTGATTATACCAGATGTTTCAAAAATAAGAGAAACACTTATTTTACTCACAAGAATTAAACACTATGTTCTAATAATTCTATATGTAAGATCAATTTTTCATAGCAATTCATTTTTTTGCTTGGATATATGACCATCACATTTTTCTCATATATGTCTGCAGTATGCTAGAGAATAGCTACCTCACTTTCCCTATAATTGAGCAGAGAATAAAAAATTCATAGTGTGGTGAAACGAATAAGTGGTATTTTAAGAGGCCGAAGAAAGATGCTTCAAACTCTTCAGAAGGCTGTATCAATCCAACCAATTCACATATATAAAATATAATATAATTTTTTAAATAACTGTAAGTTTAAAACCACTGCTCCAACTGCTCATTTAGCATTTTTTTACGGAAGGAAAATTTGGCAATTCGATTGACATTTGAGTTAAACTGAATCTTTTGTAAATTGTATTGACATGTTGAATACATTAGTTTGAAGTAAAAGCAAAACTAAGGATAGAATTTATTTTGATATTAGTTTTTCTTATCTTATGACTTTCAGAAAACAATTTCCTGAATGTGTGCCTGAATTTCAATTAGAATACACTAATTACAATATTACACGGAGTTCCTTATAATAGAAATAGAAATAATTCTTCATGGCATGGATTCAGATCTTAGATAGTTCAGTTTTTTGAACAAAAGAATATTTATGTAAGCTAAATCCAGATTATTTGTGGACAAAAATATTTAACTGATGGTAATTGGAGAACCAGTTTGCATTTAAATAATAAAAGATGCAAAAAATATACCACTAATACCATTGATATCTTTGGAATATAAAGGTTAACACTTTGCTTTGTATTTAAATACCATGTGCTTATTACTCAAAGGTCAATTTAAAGATTAGTAGTCTAGAACTTAAGAAGAGATTATGTCACAGAGGCAAGTTATACAATTTTGAAGGTGCAAATAATTTCTTCCTATTTGAGTGAAACTCCCTCTGGACTACCGAAATTCGAATAAAGAAAAAAAAAGTTTAATTTTAGAGTCTGATTCCTGAATTATTTTGTAAACATCAACAACAACAAAGAAAACAGGAATGTACTCAGTCCCTGAAAGGAAACGGAGTTATTTGTTATGGCAAGAAAGAGGTCAAAATTTTATCGATTTTGATCCTAACGTTAGTGTTCCCTCCCTCTCTCAATACATGTGTAATCAGAGATCAGCATTTTCAAGGTTTTTGCATTTTTTATGTGTTTGTTTCAATAGATTGCAAAAACCAGATGCTGACTAACATATAGCAATCATTCACTTCAAATATGACATATTAAATCCATTCACTCTATTTGGACTACTTATTTTAAAATAGGATTTAAATAGAAGTACGATGAAGTAGCTGTAATTGATGGATTCGTCATTCACATATATTCTTATTTTATCTTCTCCCTGCTACTAAGTTCTTAATAAAGTTCTCATCTGAATAATTTCAGAAGAGCCCTATCTGCTCTCCTGTTCTGTAGCATTTCTCACCTAATATAGCCAACACATTGCTGCCATCTTCCTACTTCCCTAAGTGCATCTCCAACCATTTCACTCCCCTGCTCAAAATTCTTTAAAGATCCTCTGTTGCATATTAAATGAGGAACCAGTTCTCCAGTCTGACATTTAAGGTCCTTCATGATCTTGCCTCGGGTTCTTTCCCAAAAAGCTTTACAGTTACCGTCCTCATTTACCTGCGCCCTGGCTAACCTAGACCTCTACTCTGCCACTTTGCACGAGATTTTCCACAGTTAGATTTTTTGTTGTTGGTTTGTTCTTGTTGTTGGGTCCCTTTTGTTTGACAGGAACTTCCCCCCTACCCACATCTCCATCTCTTAAAATTCTAACATTTCATCAAGTCCCATCGCAAAAGCCATCTCCTAAACGGACTTGTTCCTGATGTTATCAACTGGATGTGGGATTCCTCTCTGATTCTGAATGTCATTTTTAGTACCGCTTTGGTACACCTATCTTTGGCATTGTAATACATCTACATGCCCATATTTGCATATTCATCTTTCCCCACTGTAGTACCTGACAGCATTATGTTCATAATAATCGTCTGAAAACTGTATATTGAATTGCAATTAAAGCCTAGAACCACCGAAGTCCCTTATGATCATCCAAAAATTTATGACTCATACAGGATTTTTTAAATCCTGTGCAGAAAATTTAAAATTCATACTTTTTGTTCTTTGTGAGGGAAAAAGAACTCCCAAGCAAACAAAGAAAAATATAAGCATTAATTTTGTAATTTCAAAGACGTTTGGAGTAGAGCAGTGTGGCGAGAGAAGATGCAGCAGTCTTACATACCACTCCAGCATAAGTATGTATATGTGTATATATGTATATATCTCTATCGATAAGAATAGTAGAAATCCACTATCATCACTTAATTTAACAATACATATAATCCTTGGCCTTATTATTTTGCATGATATTTACTTAACAAATAAAAAGTGATATGCTTATTTTATCTTTCCTCTGTAAAATTTGGATATATGCTCAAGTTTCTTAACTATTGTTATTTAATTATCCATGTCAAGTGTTAGACGTTCATTCTAAATGTCTCAAGATTCTCTCTGTGAAGCATTGTATTAAGAAACAATGTGTTGCTATTATTACTTAATAGTATCTTTGTTAAGCAGGGCATGAATTTTTCAGTACTAGACAACACACTCACACATACAATCAATGATCTAAAATCAGAAGGACAGTGTCGACAATATTTAAAATAAAAACCATATGATATATATTTTTAAAATCTTAAATACAGTGATCATATGATGGGTCTTTTATGACTAAAGTCTTAAAAATGACATTTTTTTTGTTTAAAGCTGGTTGATTATGAAATACACACTGCTAAAAAGATTAATATAAAATGAGTATATATACATTGTTCCCAGTGACAGCAAATTATTCTTTGTCATACATATTTTTTCCATGTCCAAATATATTAGATCTATATAAAGAATGTGCTGAGTTCTTATAGGTATGAATATACTTTTAACTGTCTTCCAGGATAAAGGAAAACCAAAGTTGTAACTACGAGTTTTTTCATGTATTCATCTCTTTGGTTCATTTGTTTGGTCACTAATTTATTTATTCTTTCAATTACTGTTTATTGAGCACTTGCTAGGTGCCCTGCAGCATGCTAGTTAGTAAATAGCATATAAATATGAACAAGACAGAAAACTGCCACTTAAGGTCTAGTAGACATGCAGCCCAAGACCGCATTCTGCTTGACAGAAAGCTTTGATGCCAGGTGATCATAAAGCCATATGCCTATAAAAGCAGTCGTATAGATTCAGTAGTCAGAAAGCCAAATGTCTATACATTTAGACGTGCATGGAGAAAGTCATTGAGCCATGTTTCTATAGGTTGGGAAATATATGCAGAAATATGGAAGATAACTCAGTTGTCTTTAATTTTCTTGGCTTACCTAATTATTGTGAAGCACAATTAATTTTCTCTCTAACTGATCTGACTGCACCTTTCAACAAGGAAATATTGGCCATCTTAACCTAATCCTTTATATATGCAAAACCTCCGATTAAATTCCACTTCAATTTTAGCCCATTTATAATTACTCCTTTTGAATATTTGTGTTAACTCCTTCATTTCTTTCTGTCATGAACAGTACAGGTCATTTTCTCACTTCTGTGCTCTGAGGAGGCCATGATGAAGCCACACATGGAGAACAACCATAATCTCTTTTTTTTCTTTCCTTCTTTAACGTGTTTTATTTACCAGTTGATTAAAAATGAACTTCCTGACAAGTCTCCACAATCAGGTAGAAAACAGTAGATGGTATTTGGTTTACAAACAGAAAAAATCCTTGCATATCCACAAACACTCATATTGGAAGAACTACAGAAGTTCCCCTTGCTTGCATCAAGTACTTTGGACAAAGGCTGTGTACTTTCTTTCGTGGGCCCTCATGGTGATATTTAGGAATAAACTGAGGGTAGAACTTAATAAAATAAGCAAACACAATACTAAAACAGATACGGCAAAACACTGAGGGACTCACAAAAAGAAAAATCTCAAAACACAATTTTACTTTAATTCTGTACATAGATAAGTATTTTAAATCCACAAACAGAAGACATCAGTATGCATCTTTTGGTATATCTGCTAGCTGGCTTGATTATTACCTGCTCCATAAGCCTTGAGGACATTCCTTCTAAAATAGGAAAAGTGTAATCTGTATGCGAGGAAAACTACAAAGAAGCAATAAATTATTACTGTAATGACATGCTAATTAAAATTTTGCTTGTAACTCATGTAAGTGTTTGAAGCCCAGCAAATTTCTCTTTTCATTTGTGAAGTGTGAAGGTAAATTGCCCAGTGACAGTGGGACATCGCTAACAAGTACAAATTGAATACCATGCTATCTTGCTCTATTAGCCCTGACTAGCATGTCTGAATTAGATATTCAGCACACTCCCCATTGTAGGCCTGATTGATAAATGCTAAGGAGAATTTGTCAAAACAACAGGGGCTACACCCAGTGGGACATCAATATGCTCCATTTAGTCACCCACACAGCACTTCCTACATAGGATTGTCACATAAAATTAAGACTAGCCGCTAACCAGCCATCAAGCTTGCAGCAGACGTCAGGCAGCCTGTGTTCTGTATGCATATTAGTCACATGCTTAACAATTTGGGCTGTCAGGACAGAAGCATGCAGTGACCTCTGGAGCAGAGGTTGAATTTTCCAACTATACCAAAACATCATGCTCAGCTGTTCAAGATTTTAGACCATTTCCTGCTAGATCTGTGCACAGATGCAGTGCCCTAAGCTACAATCTGTGACCGTGTCCAAATGACAAATGGCACTGGGAAGATTATTGCATTATATATTAAGTACCACAAGTCTGTAAATTATAAGTAAACTACTGTTCACACTGTCTCCTCCAGCTTTCAGGATACTTTCCCTCTCCATTCTTTTAAAAAATAAACCTAATAAATATTGGGTGAGCTGAGATCAAAGCCCAGAGTTTGAAATTAACCATCTCCATTGCTAATTAGCTGCATGAATATCAAACAGTTGTGGACCAGCTGAAATTTAATAAGCCATGATTGAAGTTGGCCCGATTTTGTTTTTCAACTGAAAATTCTTTTCAGATGCAAGTTTGTATGATTTTAGAGTTCTTGGCATTAGGCTGTTTTTGATACTTCCATTATAAACAAAATTAGCAATACAGAGTTAGCAGTAATAAAAAAACTGTTAATTAGAACTGTTATTCTATTTTTTTTATCTTATAGGTAAGCTCTTTACTTAAAGGTTCTCTGCTCATGGAATAAAGAATTAATAAAATCATTCGTTTGAAATAAAATACATTACCTGCAAAATCTTTTTCTGTATTTTTTAACTCTTTGTATAAATTTTATAATTTTAAGGCTTGTCATTCCCTGATTTGGATCCTACTATTGGGCATGGAATCTAGGATTGAATTCTGAAATAAATTGCTCAAATTTCCTTTTACAAATAGCTTCTTAAGATAATGCATTTATGATACAAGATAATAGATCATCAGTATTTTTTTTAGCATGCGTGTATCTGTTGAAATGCAAGGAAAATTAGTCTAACAAACTTTTAAAACTTAGTGAACTCTGTTTAGGAGGAGGCTATACATGTATTTCAGAATTTTCATTTTGTTCTGAGACCCAATGCAGATTTTTTTCAATAAACACTGGAGATACATTTCTCATGGAACTATAGAATCCAAGCATAAGGAATTCATGGAATATGATGAAAACTCACTATGAGATATGTACAATATTTCTTATTTCTAGGACTGTAATGGCAAAACATTTACCTGCTACTACTATTCTGTATTTTGCCTTTCAGAGACAACATGTGAGTAAAATCTTGCCATTTGTCACTTTCTCTATTTTATGCAGCTAGAATTTTCAATTTTTCAGATTTTTATAAATTGCTTTGTAACTATACAAAAAATTTTAACTAGTCATAGGATTTCTTCCATAAAATAATGATTTCCCATGAAAATAAAATAAATCAAGTTTCATAAATATTTAAAATAAATAGTTAATTTCAGTAACATTGGTGAGCTGTGAAATATTTATTCATTTATATTAAGTTCCAGTAAGCCTAATTGGGAAGGCTGTATATAGAACCTGAGACAAAGTTTGCTTAATGTCATTAAAGTGATAAGCCTAGCTGTAATGAAGTTCCAAACAAATGCTAGAGACCACCATGTTGCTGGAAATGATCACAAATCATATCTGGGGAAGGAGGAAATAGTTGGACACTTTGTATTGCTTTGATGACTATCTTTGCTCAAATATAAATCTTTTTATCTGCGAATACATTGTTTAATTGAGATCTCTCCCAGTGATACAGAATAACTCCTATTTGTTAAAGCTAGAGGCAGTCACCAGCTCTGCTTTAAAGAATGGCCACTTCAAATTCTCCAACAAAGATTTTTAATTAAAAAAAAATTGGTTGTGATGGATTTTATGAATCGATTTCATTCTCTCTTCTCTCCCCCCCCGCCCCCCAGTCTTCTAGTATGAACTGAAAAACAAAGGACAGCAGGACCCTTTTGCCTGAGGCAACAATCTGCTGATGGATATTGTAGCAGCTGAATTGCTCCCCAATCGCATTCTAAACCCTGTCTTCTAATTGTCATCAGTATCATCAGTGTCACTAACTGAGACCACTGCCACAATTCTGCAGCCTTTCAGAGCAGTATTGCTTTGGCTTTTTCTCCTGGGGCTTGCTCCTTGCTTGGTGCAATCTGTGGAACCACTTAGCACAGGATCTTTGTTGATTCATAACAGGTATCAGATGATGTGTCCAGACTCTAGCCTAGATTTTATGCCCTTATGGCTGGTATGCTTGCTGCGGGGGTGTGTGTGTGTGTGCACAGATGTCAGGGGATAGGTGATGTTTCTGCTGCCATTTTTATGAAACAGGCCCAGGTTGGTAAGACTGAACTCAACAGTACATGAGTAAACGTGCCATGTAAAAGAAATAGCGTTGTTCTTGTTGGCTTTGTACATTCTATATTAAATCTAGCCCAGGCTTCTCACAAGGGGTGTGTGTGTATGTCTATACCATGGTGATCCTTGAGGAAAAGGATGCGATTGCCTCCCTCTTTCCACTGATCCCCTTGATCTTTAAATATCCTACCTTGTCACCACTATTTACAAAAATAAATTTAAGGGGGAAGTGATTCATAGTTTAGCAAGTTGTCAAAAAGAATTTGGAAAGAAACTACTCCCAAGTGTCTATATTTTTTAAGAAAAATGTTTGTTAATAAAAATATGGTCTTTCAATGGAGAAAATAATTAATTTTCACGTAATTTCATACTGGATATTTCTTTCTAAAGGTTAAATTCATATCAAATTAGAGTTCGTCCATAAGCATATATACATAAACACTGGGAAAAATTGCATTAATTTTTTTATTGTGGATAAAAAGACATATAGCTGAATAGATGGGCAGATATAGCCGCAATAAATAAATGCATATGCATGCATTTATATATGCATATATATGTATATATACACATATTTCTCATGTGGTAAAATGTAACTTCAAAAAATATATCATCAATTACAAAAGCTATATTATGAAACAGATCATGATGTTTCTACGTTTTTTGATAACAGAACTCACATTTTTTCAATTATCAATTATCTATTCTTTAGTTTATTTATTACCGTCTTCCTCCATCTGACTGTAAACTCCATGACAGAAGGGACCATGTCCTTTCTACTCACCATTTTATCCACAGCGCCTAACAAAAATAATCTGATTCCATGATGAATATTGATTGAATAGATTAAGATATTAAAGAATGAAGAACAAATGAATGGGTGGATGAATGAATATATGAAATTACTGGAATTCCTGGGAAATTTTTAGTACTTGCATGCAAGCACTGAATAATAAGCCCAGCCCGAATGTGGTTAATCCTAAATGCAGCACAGTGCTGTGTCTGATTGAACACCTACCTGTTTCTGGGACCACTAAAACAGATCAAAGCCTTGGATTTCATCAATTTTGGAGGAAAGGCTCAGCTTTAGGTGAGTTCTTTGAACCGCAGAATAAAATGAGAAAAAATCCCAGACGGATTATACTTCTGCAAGGATTCTCGTGTCTTACTCACTCCCACTATACTTAGGGAACACCATTTCAGTTGGAATGTCTTTTAAAATGTGGACTTTGTAACGTATTTCTTCTCTCAAAATATGCAAGAAAACATGGTATTTCTTTAAGATGAATGCAGTGAAATCAAGTTGCAAAGTGTTCCTGAAAGAGTTCTTAAAAATGTCACTAGAATATATTTGCTGTCTTTCCTACATTTTGAACTAGGGTGAAAATTTTTACCATTTTTCTCTCTTTCTGATCCTGAGATGATTTGCTGTACATAATGCCTGACAGCCAAACTGTTTGCCTAAGGTTGCACGGAGGCCCACCCAAAAACTCTCTCTGGTATAAATGGTAGCAAAGCCTGTAACTTCAGTGTGCTGTTTGCCTAAAGCATACAGTGCCGAAGGGATCTCTGCTCTGCAGTTCATTCTACTTACAGAGCAAATCATTTCAAAACTATTTCAAAAGCATCCTGAATCCAGTTTGCCCAATGGGATGCTTCTGACTGATGATCAGTAATGTTTGATCATAGTGAAACCTGTGAGTGTGCCTGTCTCTGTGTGTCTGTCTGTTTGTGTGTGTTTGTAAAAGTCTTCAACTCTAGAATAACTTTATTTGTTCAGTCATGATCATCTTCCTGTCAAAAGCAAAACAACTGGTAAACGCCCAATTTTTTTTCTCCCTGATGTGGGAAACGACCTTTCTAGGGCCATGAAGGTAAACTCGCCATTGCATGATGCATCTTCTTTACTAATCCTTTCTGTACTATTAATTTAAAAGCTCTTTTAACCTTGAGTCAGTAAGTCTCTTGAAAAATTAAAAATGATATATTCTGCCACCAAGAGTGGTATTTTTATAACAGTATTTCCATGTTTATTTTCAGTCACATTGCACATAAAAAGTGAAAAATATATAATTATGACTATGAAACATTTAGCTCCAACATGCATATGTGTGCATGTGTTGGAAAGTAGTGAATATGGGAAAGAGTAGTGGATAACTAACTGAGAATAATGGTTTCTGCTATAGAGAGCAAATTAAAGAATTAATTTGCCAAAATGTGCCCCCAAATTGAAATCCATATTAGGCTTCCACATTGGTCAAAATATTGAGATAATTATCCCAAATTCATTTCAATTTTTGTGTCTGTATTTATAGAAACATGGTAAAGAAAAATTACGGAATTCCCCAATGTAAAGTCTAGCTCACCATTTCTAAAATTAAATCTACCATTTCTTTAAAAAAAAATAAATAAAGCTCCCTAAGAACCTATAGTTAATTCTGGAGCATCCCTCATTCCTAACTGCTACAGGACTTGGTAATAATCAATTGGTTAAAAGCTTTGAAGACAATTCCTTTATAACTGTCACTAAGCTCTTCCCTTCCTGCCAAATTTAGTTGGCACCACTCTGTTCCAGAGCCTTATCACTTCCCACTTATTTTAGTTTCTTAGCTGCTAAAACAAATGCCATGCAATGGATTGGCTTAAACAATGACAATTTATTGGCCTACAATATTGAGGCTAAGAGAAATTCAAAGTTGAGGCATCAGCAAAGCAATGCTTTCTCCTAGAAGACTGTGGCCTTCTATAGCTGGCTGCCAGATATCCTTGGTCCTTGCTTTTCCTGTCCTGTGGTAATGCATACGGCAGCATCTTCTCCTTTCTGCCTTCTGTTAGCTTCTCTCTCTGACTTTCATTCTGCTTGTGAAGGACTCCAGTAATTTGGATTAAAACGTAAAATGATTCATTTGGGCCATACCTTAACTGAAATAACATTTTGAAGAGATCTTATTTACAATGGGTTCACACTCACCAGAGTGCAGACCAAGATTAGGAACATGTCCAA
The DNA here is from genome assembly GCA_004026745.1 of Myrmecophaga tridactyla. NCBI lineage: Eukaryota > Metazoa > Chordata > Mammalia > Pilosa > Myrmecophagidae > Myrmecophaga > Myrmecophaga tridactyla. The sequence continues at coordinate 22,136 of PVIY010003999.1, read as the reverse complement.
GCTGGGATACACAATTCAATCCACCACACAATCTAGACTCCTCTTTCATTAGCCTCTTAACTGTTCTTTTTGGGTTCATAACTCCCACACTCAGATCTTTATGCACAGACACTCTATTACTCCTTGAAAAAAACAAATTGTTCCTTTTATTACTAATGTAATCAGAAACATTTGATGGCTAGTAGAATAACTTTGAACTGCTTTGGCTGGATTTCAGGGCTCTTGGCAATCTTTCTTCAACCTCTCTTTCTGTCATCATCTTCCACTCATCACTCAAGCCTAACAGCTCTATTTGTAAAGCTCTGAATATTTCTGCTTCATTGCTTCTCCCTCCACTATCATTGTTTCTCACACTCGACATGACCTTCTCACTTCAAGCCACCTAGGATCCCTGTCTCTAGAGCTAACCTTCGCATCTTCTTGAACTCTCCATATTCTTGCCCGTTCTTGGATTTCTTTTTTTTAGAAATTGCTTGGCCCTCATGTTATATTTCCTTGTATTATCTAATATTAGTAATTATGTATGTTTTAACTACCAGTTAGACTTCATGGCTTTAAGAACAATGTCTCTATTATTTCCCAAAAGGGCTCTTCATAGAAATAGATCCCTTAAACTACTTATTGGTAGAATAAGTAAGAAATTTCACACAAAGGTTAAATTTACTCAATTGAAGTAAACATTTTCTAGCACATTAGAAAAGTAAAAATGATCATATTAAGTGAATATTTGGTACAAAACATTGATATTTCCTTTGATGTTGAAGATATAAAATTTCAGTAAAAATGAGGAAAACTGAAGGTTACTCCTAGTCAAAACTGATCTCTTAAAGAAATTTCCTCAAATATGCCTCTCATCAATAATAATGTTATTAAACAGCAGAGAAGTTTAAATATATATATAAGCATATATTTATGAGAATTATTAAGAAATGCAACCAAGTAAACCTTATTCATATATTTTACTCAGACTTTTTTGTGGCATATAATACTGTTTCAAAATAATATATCTGTAAATGAAGTGAAATATAAATGATCAAATATCATACACCTACACTCAGAAGCTTTTCAAAAATTTATAATGAGTAAGTAATTCAGGTCTCTCCAATATAATAGTATTTTAAAAGCCATAGCCATAATAATAATTATACATAAAATTAAAAATCACACTTGCTTCTCTGCATGACACTCTGAAAGAAGCTCCATCTTCAAAGACTCTTTCAATGCACTCATGATATACACTTTGGGGTGATTTCCTTGATATTTTTGATGATTCTTAAAAGCCCAAGATATATTTGCTCATTTTGCAGATCTGTGCTGAGAAGTAGCAATTATTTGTGGAAAGCTTCCAGAAAATTTGTAGAAGGAGTGAGGTTTAGGACTAGCATATTTCCTCACATCGCTTGAACAGATATATTTTATGGAATATTTTATTCTGGGCATTGGGTAGTTTTGACACTGTTGGGTAAATATTTTTTAGCTCCTCCTCAATTTCTAAAATCTCCCTGCAAGTTTCATTAGTTAATTACTGTATGGCTTAAATTAGAGGTTTGATTACCAAATTCATCAGGTAGATTTTTTTATTCCATAATCACAAATAAACCTGCCATCCCATATATGCCGGTTTGAATCTGTTGTGTACCCCAGAAAAGCCTAGTTCTTTAATCTGCATTCAATGTTTCTGGATGGGAGGGTTTTTAATTGTTTCCATGGAGATGTGACTCACCCAATTGTGGGTGGTAACTTTGGATTAGATCATTTCCATGGAGACATGCCTCTACCCATTCTAGGTAGAGCCCTTTAAGAAAGAACCATTTTGGTAAAAGCTCTAGGCCATGAGAGCCACCAGAACCAATAGAATGAACATAGTCCCTGGGAAGCCACTGAAGATTCTTGGAGGGAAAGCTAGCAGACTTTTCCATGGGTCTCTTCACTTGAGAAAGAAACCTGAACATCATCGACCTTCTTGAACCAAGGTTTTATAGCCAGGATGCCTTAATTTGGATACTCTTATAGCTTTGTCTTAATTTGGACATTTTCATGGCCTTAGAACTGTAAACTTCCTCTTTAAAAGCCATTCTGTTTCTGGTCCCAGAGGCTCGCAAACTAGGGCGCCACATAACTTGCAAACATGTGCTTCCTATCATAGTAAGACAAAGAACAGTCTATCAGATAGTCCTCACCATTTAGAAAAAAGAAAGGAAGTCAAATTCTTAGTGATGAAGAAGGGCAGCACCATCATTGATCACAAGGAACAAGATAAAATCTGACCAAATATGTGAGAAAAAAATTAATAAATCCAAAAATTATATTTTGGTTTTCATTGAAAATATCTAATAGACATTATTAGGTACAATACTATAGATTAATTAGATTTTATGTGTTCTATATTATAGCATGATGTAAAACATAAAATCCATGCACATATTTTTGAATTTTCATATATGTTTTATATATATATGTTTTTGTATATATATAATAATTTTCCATTGTAGGGTTAAAAGTGGTAACCCAGGTGACCCAAGCATGAGTTATTTTTTATTTGGAATTCAGACTAACATACTTTTTTTTTTTTAACAGACTTAACCTTAACTTTCTAATATATGTACTATATAATCTGCTTCCTGAGTAAAATATTACTGAGGAAAATTTGACTCATTGTTCTGCAGTTTCTCTTGATAATTGTTTCTATTCAGCATTATTTAGTTAGTTTATGCATCTAGTCACTGTTACTAACTTCTGGAGAACATTTGACTCTTATCAATAATAAAATTCATTCTTGGAGAATTAAGTTGCATCATTAATGAGACTAATCAAAAGAGGAATTTGACAAATGTAACATCATTGGAATAAGCAGTTTTCCTCCAAAGATCAACTTCCCCCACACCTGTCAAGATGAGTATGTTTACTAGAAAATGTCTGGCATATATTATATACATCTATCTATACACACACCCATAGATATTGTTCTAGTTTGCTAGCTAACAGAATGTGATATACCAGAAACAGAACAGCTTTTAAAAAGGAGGAATTTATTAAGTTGCAAGTACATAGTTCTAAGGCTGTGAAAATGTCCCAACTAAAGCAAGGCTTTAGAAATGTCCAATCTAAGGCATCCAGGAAAATATACCTTGGTTAAAGAAAGCCAATGACATTCAGAGTTTCTCTCTCAACTGGAAAGGCACATGGCAAACATGGCAAATTCTGCTTAGCTTTCTCTCCAGGTTTCTTATTTCATGAAGCTCCCCTGGCAGCATTTTCCTTCTTCATCTCCAAAGGTCTCTGGCTGTACGGACTCTGCAGCTCTTTCCAAAATGGTTCCCTCTTAAAGAGCTCCAGTAAGCAACCCCACCTTGAATGGGTGGAGACATACCTCCATGGAAATCAACTCATCAAAAGTTACCACCCACAATTGGGTGGGCCACATGTCCATGGATAATCAAAAAACTCCCACCCAGCAATATTGAATGAGGTTTAAAGGACATGGCTTTTCTGGGGTACACAACTTCAAACCAGTGCAGATATATATAGAGAGTCATAGCAAATATCCAAAACTACATTGTTTACAAGATTACTAATACTACCTACATGCCCTTAATCTATAATTTCTTTCCAGAAAAAAGTTCTAATTTTACAGTAGCATCTAGAAAACAACTGTCATAATGATAGTGGGTTTTATTATAAAATGTAATGCTCAATTCCTCAGGCTACATACAAAAGTCTGTTTTCCCAATTGTCCCTCATATTTTCATGATAACCTAAGTGATATTAAACATGATCTAAACTGAGCTCAATTCCGTATTAGCTCTATGCCCTTGAACAAAACTCTGAGGTATTTTACTCATCTGCAACATGAAACATTCGAGTTACATTATTTTCTAAAGCATAAAATAATTGCTTTATTAGGGAATAGTCCTACAAAGGAAAATTACTATATGAAAATACACGATCTCAAAAAGAGTGAATTTCAAAAGCAATATCAAAGATACAGGAGAAAATTTTAATTGATGGTGACAGTAAACTAAAATCCAAAATTTCTTTCCATTTTTAAAATGTTCTGTCCTACTGATTAAGAAAACACTTTAATATACTTTTGTCCTGACTGTGTTATTCACGCACAAAAGAAAATTCAAATCTACCTTCTTTATAATGCTGTAAGAGGAGATGTCCTATAGTAGATGGGGTAGGAACTGAAAGTAATGAAGGGCCATATCTTTAAAAGACATATTGCTGTTGAAAAATATGGTTGAATCGTGTTGGTTGACTTTTTCTATAAATGGGTTAAAATTTACACCACGACTGGAAATCTGTTTGAGAGCATGTGGGTTAAATACACTGAATCTCCATCCCAAACACAGTAAGGCAGCTACAAGTCAAACATAATGACAGTGCTGATTAATTAGATACTCCTACCCCCAGCACTTCAGTGTGATTTATGGAGACACATCTCTAGCTTGATCCATTGTGCTGACTGGATTAATGGAGTGAGCTAGAAAAATTCACTGGCAATAGTATCTGGCAGCCCAGCGAAACATTAACCCTTGGAGTTTTCTTATCTAGCCTATTGACAGAATATTAATTATGGCAAAACATACATGTCTCACCTAATTATCTTTTGATAGCTTGGTTTATATTTGATATATAAATATATATGTATATATTGTGTTGTATATTTGGATATATTGAAATTCCTTGCATAAAAAGAAATTGTACATAAACATTTAAGAAAAGCAGAGTTAGATTAAACTAAGTATCCATTATGGAGAGGAAGCTAAGTGAGCATACTTTTTTCCCTCTTGACCTTGTGCTTAGAGACATAGAAATTTCTTACAGAGTAAAGAAAAGATAAAAATTCTTTTGCAAACAAAAATTATTCCCAATGCATTAGGCAAGTATTCTCTGAGATGTAATGTTATCAGTGTGTGGATGGTAGTGAATTCTGGAATAGAGAGCAATTCTACTTGGAGGAAAAATACACCATCAATGTAGTAAGCAATTAAATTAGAGATAGTCTGAAGTATCTTTAATCAAAAGTGAGTGTATTAGCACATAAATTTCTCTGGTATATATACATGAAGTATTATAAATTATATGAATTTCAAAAGTAAACCATTTCAAGAAACTGTGTCTGCACAGTACTTAAACGTAAGTAAAATTGAAAGGGGACCTTCCCTAAATTATCAAGAGCAATTATGAGCCATATCATATAAGTTTAGCTTTAATAATGTTTGCAGTTGTTAGTTCCATCCCACTCACATTTTCTAAATATGTTATGCTAGATATTTGAAAACACAACTTGTAAGAAGACTCGCTTTAAAAGTCTGTGGATAAAAATGTGCCTTTCAATTAGGAGAGAAAGACAGAACCAAGTAAAGTACTAAACTCCCATTCAAGCAGGGCTACTTTACATTGAGGCCAAATGAACAAAAAAATTAAGTAAAATATTTATAAAAACTAAGTTATCAGAATAGTATAGTAAAGGTACTATAAGGAAGGTTTCAAAAATGTGGATTTTTTGAATATCCTTTTGAATATCCAAGAATATTTCTTTTCTTTCTGGTGACTCAAGGTTCTAACTTGGTGACTCAAGTTAGAAGGTTTTAGATTGTTTGTTATGGGTTTTCTTCATTCTAATGATGGTATGAAAGACAAAAGAAAGGAAATACAAGCCTGATTCAAAATCTAGGTTCATAAATCTTTATTACTCAAGCCATCGACAAATATAAATTTAATATCAGGTTTTAATGCCTGTAGATATGCCATGTCTCATGAAACTAATCTGTCAAATCAAAGCTGCTATCTTAAACTTGCCAGTTTGGAGTTTCTGAGGGTTCTCTAAGGGTATCCCTAAGTCAGGGTTTTCAGCTGGAGTGGTTTTGCTCCCCAAAGGGATTTTTGACAATATCTGGGGGACATTTTTGATTGTCACAGGTGGAAGGTGCTACTGGTACATAGTGGGTAGAGGGTAGGGTTGCGACTAAACATTGTACTATGCACGAGATAGTCTCCCACAGCAAAGATTATCCAGCCCCAAAATATCAATAGTGTTGAGGTTAAGAAACCCTCTTGTAATTATAAAACATTTTATTAATTTTAAACGAAGTTTCACATGACCAGAATGTTGAGACTAATCTTTCTGAATAAACATAAGGTCTGGCTGAGCATTTACTACAAAAGGAAGTAGTATTCACTTAGAAATGCAAAAGTACCCCCAGAAACTGGAAATATGAGCATAAAACTATGAATATACTCAACACCTGGTATCATTAAAACAGCCTTGAGAGATCAAGGGCATTTTAAAATAGAACATGTCATTATCTACCAAGCTTGCTAATAATTTTGGGGGGACAGAATTGTTGACTTTGAGCATCTTGAACTTCTAAGACTATATATTATCTAAAAACATTTTTAAACAACAGAAGAAAAAATTTAGTTCATTTAATAGTGCTGAGATTATGAATAGTGTTTTAAAAAAAGAAAATAAACCTTCCCTTGCAAAATATTATGAAAACATCACAAGTTAATGGGGTAAATCTCTCTGTTGAATACATGACTGAACTTAAAATTATGTTCAGTAGGTCAAAAATATTAATTCCATTTTTGCATTAACTAAAACTTTTTCAAGCCAAGCTCCTCTTGTGAATATAATTCAAAGGCACTATTTAGCAGGATTTAGACTCCCATGTGAGTGGTTTCTCATAATCATTACAGATAACAAATTGAGACAGCTATTTGGCTTCTGCCTTCAAGACTTTCAATTTCAACATTAATGTTTTATTCCTGCTAGCCTTTACAAATGGTTGTTTCTCAACGTGAAAGACCCTTTCATACCACAGGCCTATCAAAAATTTTCCAGTTCAAATCTAGTCTCAATCTAGTAAATCTCATCAAGTCAAATTAAGTCAATTCTAGTCTTCCTGAGCAATTACAAACATCTTTTCTAGTTAGAATTCTTAGAAAACTTATATTGGTATCGCTCATCTTAGTACTTAATACTAAACTGTCTCACTTTTTTTTTCCTAACTAATTATTATCCACTTATTAAAAAAAATTCCTAGATTATAAACGCCAGGAGTACAGAAACCATACTACAGATACCTTTTTCTAATGATAAATGCTTAGCATATCTTAGAAGAATGAATTAAGGAAAGAAAGAAGAGAGAAAGAAAAGAAGGGGAAAAAGAAGAAAGGCAGGTAGTCAGGAAGGAAGGAGAGAAGGAAGGGAAGGAGGGAGGGAGACCGTGAAGGGAGGGAAAGATAAAAATTCCTTTATGCTACCTTCAGATAATATTCAGGTATAAAATGTTTTCCTAACTATTCTTCAAAAAGAAAATGTTTTTAACTGGCTCTGACTCTCCCTTGCAGATTCTGAAGTTCACCAAACTTAAACCCTGTTCTCTAATGTCTAGATGTATACCATTTGAGGTTTCTCTGTGTTTTTACATTCAAGACCAGAAATTCTCAATCCCAATTAAGAGTGAACAACTGGCAACTAAGGAAGAAAATTAGAATGTTGGAGAGGGATAATTTTGAAAGTATAACAAAATTCTTAAAAGAATTATACATTTAGGAATTTTTTTCATAAAATAAAATACAGAAAGTAAAGCTCCTACTGTTATAGTAGGATACTTAACCCATATCTGAGCAAATAATTTCCCCATCTAAGTTCTTCCTTAGAAGCACAATTTCCAAATTGCAAAATCAGTCATTTCTACCTCCTTAGCGTCTTCCCATTTTAGTTCCTAATTCAAACTCTGAGCTTGAACCAACCAAAATTTGTCTCATTTTAAAAAATGTTCCATGTTATCTGTTGCCTTTTGCTCTTTACACATGCCCTTTAATCTGAACTCAGCTCTAAAGCTTCCCCAAACATAATACATGTAGAAATAATTTAAGCACACATTTATACATGCACATTTGTCATTTATTTATTTATTTTAATTTTTATTATTATTTTTTAACATGGGCAGGCACTGGGAATCGAACCTGGATCCTCTGGTACACATTTGTCATTCAATTCTTACTTTGCATCTAAATTCTGGTATCACATCCCACAAGAACCATTCCTGGGCATGCTGCATCAAAGACCTGAATTACATCCCTTTGTTCCTCTAAGTATCCTATCTATCCCCCTCTTGCAAGTCAACCCATTCCAATTAGAGTATGTGCATCTCTAAGATGGAAACTCTGTGGAGACTTATTTTTCTCTATTGTTCTCCTCATATTCCTAGCACCTAGCACCTAGCACCTAGCACCAAGCTAGGCACTTAATATGTTTTCAAAAAAAAAAAGCGTTAGATTGAATTACAGTGAACTTAAATGAATTAGGTTAGGTTAATTTAAATTAAATTGTCTGTTTGAGCTATCCAGAAGATTTTATTATTTTGGTTAAAGGATGAAGGTCCTTTGGTTAAGGGAGAGGCAGGGAAAGATGGTGGTATAGGGAGGTGTGGAATTTAGTTTGTCTTCTAGAGCAGCTAGTAAATAACCAGAACCAGTCTGGAACAACTGTTTGTGGGTCACCTGTGAGCAGACACACATCACACACCTGTCTGGAACAAGTAGAATGTCCAAGAACATAGCATAGAACTGTAAATAAAGCCCCCAAACTCTGGAGGCTGGTAACCCTTCCCCACTGGCATGGGAGACTAGTTAAAAACATTTCCCTATGGGAAAAAGAGGCAGTCTTGGCTGGGAACAAAAGAGGGCAGCTTAGCCAAGCTCCAATTATGGTTGGAATGAACAAATGTGCACTGCTGAATATATGCTCCATGCACAGATAAATCCATAGCAAGCAGAAAAGGAATCTTGAAGTTTCTCCCAGCAGCATGGATGTGGGGCTGGTGATAAAAAAAAACAAAACCCTGAGACTTTTGGAGTTGGTCCAGCTCAGAATACTGGAAAAGGGCTGTGCCCCAAGACACACAGAGCCAGGTACCAACCTCAGTCTTGAAAGGTGAACCTTGGCTAGAGTCTGACTCTGAAAAGGGCTATCCTTTTTTTTCCATTTTTTTTAAACTATTCTAAAAAGGTTATTAGAGAAAATTTCAGGCATTTTCAGTTGTCAGTCCTGATCCAGACAAGGGCAGAGATAAGATAGTCTGAGATACAAAGTAACAAGTCAAATAAAGGAGATAATGCCCAAAAGTACTTATCTTCCCTAAGAAAAGGTGGGAGGGGGCAAGGCCAGCTCAAATGGCAACCCTCAATCAGAGAATTCAGACTCCAGGAGCTAAGACCTAAGCTTACCTTCTACCTCAGCCTCTGTTTCAACTATACTGCTGGCACATAGAGGGTCTGCTTAGAATTAAAAGGACTATACCACTTTACATCAATGTGGAGCTGTGGGCTGACAAGCACCACCCATGAGAAGGATAGAAAAAGCACATATACTAGAAACTTCACAGGAATCTCTGATAATCTGCTGGGTCTTCTCCAAAGGGAAACTAATACTGATTACACCCTCCACCTGAGAACTTGGACTATCTTGTCTGGAAAAACCTGATTGGGGTCAATTTTATCTGGGGAAACCATCCTAATAAAAAAGGTTCCATTTAGGCAGGGCAAGAAGCAAAACAAGAACTGAAAAACTCTGAACACTTAAATCAAATCTAGGCTAGAGGTCTACAATAAATTGAACTGAACACCAAAAAACAAAAACAAAAACAAAACAGATAGAGAAAAAAGTCAACTAACAAGAGATTAGGACTGTAAAGGAGTGAAAGCAACTTCCAGAATAAACTAATCAAGGAAATCAAATACCAAAACACCAACAAAAAATGATGAGTATACTAGGAAAAATGAAGATATGGCCCAACTTCTATAACGAACAACTAACACTTCAAATGAGATACAGAAGTTGAAACAACTAATTCATTTTCAAACAAACGTGCTTTATCAATCCAAAATCAAATCAACAAGTTAAGGAAGATATGGCAAAAGATATGAAGGATATAAAGAAGACATTAGGTGACCATAAAAAGAACCTGAAAGCTTGAAAATATCAAATGACAGAGCTTTTGGAATGAAAGGCACAATAGAAGAGAAAAAAAACACAATGGAGAATTACAACAACAGATGTGAAGTGGCAGAAGAAAGGATTAGTGAACTAGAGGATAGAACATCTGAAATCTTGCACACAAGAGAGCAGGAAGGGAAAATAATGGAAAAATATGAAAAGGGTTTCAGGGAATTAAATGACAACATGAAGTGCATTAATATGCATGTTATGGGTGTCCCAGAATGAGAAGAGAAAGGAAAAGTAGCAGAAAGACTAATGGAGGAAATAATCATCGAAAATTCCCCACCCCTTATGAAAGACATAAAATTACAGATCCAAGAAGTGCAGCGTACCCCTAAACAGAATAGATCTGCATAGACCTACTTTACTAATCAGATTGTCAAATGATCAAGACAAAGAGAGAATTCTGAAAGCAGCAAGAGAAAAATGATCCATCATATGAAAAGGAAGCTTGATAAGACTATGTATGGATTTCTCCACATGGAAGTGGAGAAAGGCAGTAAAGAATGAAAGAGGATCCATATCTCACACCTTACAAAAATTAACTCAACATTCATCAAACACCTAAATGTTAGAGCTAAAACCTTAAGAACTAAATATTAGAGTTAACATAAAATTTAGAAGAAAGTGTAGGAAATATCTTATAGATCTTGTATTAGGAGGTGGTTTCATAGACCACCTATGGGTTTCATAGACCATACACCAAAAGTGAAAGCAATTTAAAAAGCAATAGATAAATAAGATATCTTCAAAACTAAACACTTTTGTGCATCAAAGGACTTTGTCAATAAAGTAAAAAAGCAGTCTATGCAATGAAAGACAACATTTGGGAATCACATACAAGATATGAGTTTAATACCCAGACTATATAAAGAGATTCTACAACTCAACAACAAAAACACAAACAACCCAATTAAAAGATGGGCTGAAGACATAGACAGACAATTTTCTGGAAAGAAAATACAAATAGCTCAAAATTATGAAAAAAGGCTATTATGGAAATTCAAATAAAAACCACATAAAAATCTCATTCACACCTACTAGAATGGCCATTATCAAAAAAGCAGAAAATAACAAGTGCTGGAGAAGATGTGGAGGAAGAAGAGTCATACTTATCCACTGTTGGTGGGAATATAGAATAGTGCAACAGCTCTGGAAGGCAGTTTGACAGTTTCTCAGAAAGCTGAGTACAGAATTGCCTTATGATCCTCTGATCCCATTATTAGGCATATATTTGGAGGAAATGAAGGCAAGGACATGGAATGGATATTTGTACACTGATGTTTATAGTGGCAATATTCACGATTGTCAAGAGATGGAAATAACCCAAATGTCCATTAATGGCCGAGTGGCTAAATAAACTATGGTATATACATACAATGGAATATTATGCAGCTGTAAGGCAGAATAAAGTCATAAAGCATATACCAATGTGGATGACTGTTGAAGACATTATGCTCAGTGAAATTAGCCAGAAACAAAAAGACAAAGAGTATCAATAAGCATGGGATATGGGGGAAGGGTATGGGATTCTTTGCATAAGAAATGGAAATGTCCTCATATAGATTGTGGTGGTGGAAGCATGGCTATGTGATCATACTGGAAACTACTGATTTTTTTTTTTTTTTACTTTGGTTGTATTGTATAATATGTGGATAAAACCCTTTAAAAATGAACAGAGAAATATAAATGTTGGATAAAATGTGGTTAGAGAGATGTACCTTGTCCCTACTCGTATAGAAGTAGAGTGGTACAGCCCCTCTGAAGGGTAATATGTTGGTTCTAGATGAGGCTAGGAACGGGGTTGCCATATGATACTGCAACTCTGTAGTTAGGTGTATATTTGGAGGAATTGAGAGTGGAGACATGAATGGACATTTGCACACTAGTGTTTATGGTGCAGTGTTTGCAACATGCATTGGATAGGGTGGCCAATGGGTACAACAACTGAGGAATGGAAGGGGGAGCTGTGTGTATTCATACAATGAAATATTTAGCAGCTGCAAGAAGGAGTTAAGCTATGAGGTATGCAATTGGTGAATGAAACTTGAGGACAGTATGTTGACTTTTAACTGTTTAACTGTATCCTGACTTTTAACTGTTATTTCTAAATTCTGAGACACTTAGCTCTTTGTGTATAATTTGGTGATTCCCTAGGATTTTGGATATTTGTATGTATCCTGAGACTCAGAGCTAGGGTTCTGCAACTCTGAAAGTCAGCAGTAACCCTTACAGCAACTATTAAAAACACTGAAAAAGTGATCAAACTTCAATTAGAGATATGAGTGGTTGATCTGGGTAGATGAAGGTAAATCAAACTAAAGAATAAACGATGATATTGACTGTACTTCAAAACTTCAACTTCTGTGTGAGACCAGAGATGTTTATTTGGTGCAAATTCAATTTGCACGGTCAATTTATTTGAACACCATAATTACAGGGGAACTTGAATAGGAAATGATATCTTGTTGGCTGGTATGGGTTGGTGTGATGCCCCCAATACATGTCAAGTAATCAGGGCAGAAGATAAAGTATTTGCAAAATTCCCTTGAGGAACTTGGGGAAAAAGTGGAAATATTAAACTTCCCTGACTGGAGAAGACCTGATATTCTCACACTCATTGGGCTTTCCAATTTGATGGGCCAGGCCCTCAATTTTAGGGCTTGCCATTATGAAATTTATTCCTGTAAAGGAAAAGCTAAACTTACTTATGATTATCCTAAGAGGTGGTTGCTCAGATGTGGCCTCTCTCATGTCAACATGGCAGGTATACTCACTGCCACGACCTCCCCATGTGGAATATGACTTCCTAGGGAGTAAATCTCTCTGGCAATGTGGGACAAGACTCTCAGGGATGATCCTGGCCTTGGCATGGTGGGAGTGAGAAAGCCTTCTTGACCAAAAGGGGGGAGAGAAATGAATCAAAATAAAATTTCGGTGGCTTAGAGATTTCAAATAGAGTTGGGAGGACATTCTAGAGGTTATTCTTATGTGGTATATATATAATCCCCTTTCAGTTTTTGGTGTATTGGAACAGCTAGAGGGAAATACCTGAAACTGTCAAACTGTAATCCAATAGCCTTGATTCTTGATAACTATAGAGCTTTTAGGTGTGGTAGCATGATTGTGAAAGTCTTGTGACTGACACTCCCTTTATCCAGTGTATGGACAGATGAGTAAGAAAGAAAGGAAAAAAGTAAATAAATAATAGTATGGTATGGGGGATATAGGATGCTTGGATTTTCATTTTTATTTTTATTTGTTTATTTTTTTTTTTTGAGCAATGAAAATGTTCAAGAATTGATTGTGATGATGAATGCATAGCTATATGATGACACTGTGAACCACAGATTGTACACTTTGGGTGATTATATCATATGTGAATATATAATATAGCTCAATAAAATTGCATAAAAATTAAAAATGCAAAAGTAAAATGAAGTGGTTTCTTTGTAAACAAACAAAAAAAGAGTTGTATTTTAAAATAAGTAAGGTTGATAAATACCTGATCTCAAGGCTCCCCAACTTCTTAATGTCTTTCTTCTGCAATAGAATTAATTCTATGTTTCACTTAAATCTTTTTACTTATCTGGTGGATACACATCTGCTACTTTATAACAGGCCTTCTTACAATCTTAAACAGGTTTTCTTCTCCTCTACTCCAAAAACATATTATGTTAATCTACAATTTGTTTCTGTACTTTATATTGGATATTTTATTTCATTAATTTATCAGAATTACTTTCTCTTAATAATATTTTTATTTCTGAAAACAATTAATAGTTTATCGTTGGTAGGATATTTAAAATAGTGAAAATATAAGTAAGAAAACAGTGATCATAAGAAAGTAGTGGTCACACATAAACCTAATATCCAGAGATGATTACTGGCAACATTTTATTGATCCTATTTTCCATTCATTTTCTATGCATATACATTTGCACAGTTAATGTTATGCTGGGCAAATAAATCATGTTCTGAATTTTTATAATCTTATAAGCATTGTCCCATGCCATTATGCCATTATCTTTGTATACATAACTTTAAATGATTATATAGTATGTTAGGTGAGCATATCACAATTTGTTTTCCCATTTCCCTATTAGTGGGCAGTTAGAGTTCTCTGTGCTGTGATAATGCTCCTGCTTTCAAGAAACAGAGGCTGTAGAGCCCCATAAGCCACCCGTGTGCTTGGGTGGATTATTTTCTTCCTTCCTTGTTCATGTAACTTACCATACAGGAGTTGCTTCAGTACAATAATACTAGAATATTATAAAAAAAAAAAAGTGCATGAATAACATAATTGAGAATTTAAGAGAAAGAAACACATCTTTTTTTCTGCTTTGTAGATTGCTGATAAATACAGTCATGACTCAGGAAATTATAAGGAGTCACATAATTTGCTTCCAAGCATTTCCTCTCAGATGCAGTGAAATGACAACCTTACAAATCCCTAACAGGTGAAGATGTTGTTGTAGCTCTTTATATCTAAGGGAGTAGGAGGTTTTCTCCACTGCTTGCCTGAAAATTGATGATTCCAAAAGCAATAAAAGATATGATGATGGCATAGTAGAAACTTGGTATGGTAATAATACCAAGAACTGAATAGATTTCAGAGTTCCCAAGATGTGCAGATAAAGGGACAGGTTTTCCCACAGCCTGATGAATTTTAGGAGAACTCATTAAAGCATTTATACGATAAATTTTTCTAGATGGATATATTCTTGGTAAAAAGGCTAGTAATGTGTCTGTTCAGAAAAGTCATTTATACCAACAATTTGCTTCTAGTATTGATGAGAGAGAAAAAGTCAAATAACTGAATTAAATGGCTTTTGCAGTTTGACCTAGAACAGGTTGGAAAGCAAACCCAAATGCTCTAAATGTTCAATTATAAAGTGCTCTGATGATGAAATATCCTTCTTCAATCCTAGATACTATATTCCCATTAAAAGATGAGACAATTTCCAATTCAAGGATACTCTTATTATGATTTTCTGTCTATTTCAGAGATATCACATTTTCTTATTTAGAAAAGAGTTCCTGAAAGTTCAAGAACAACACCTTCATTCCTGCATTTACAGTAGAATTTAAGGACCTTCTTTTTCAAAGAAAGCAATGGACATAATAGGAAAAGCCTTGCTCTTACTCCCCTGACTGAGGTTAGCATATCATAAGGGAAGGGAAGAAAGGAAATGTAGGTCAGGATGTAGGAAGGAAGGGGAGAGCACCCTGGAGAAGCACTAACACTGCATGAGTTCAGGACATAGGTGCCCCAAAGTTGGCCCCGTTGAGCCAGCCTGGGAACGCATCGATTGCTGATGTCAGGTCCTGTGACAGAGAGCAAACCGGCAGATGGGTTTCTGAGAGGACACTCCCAGGCTTTACCCACATTCTCTACATACCTGGGATCACAGATGGCTGTGCCAGCAGGCAAATGTAATACACAAAGTCCATGCATTTTATTTACTGTCATAAATTATAGAGAGCAAAGTTCATCTTCTATGTAAAATCAATTCTCAATATTTGCATATTCCACTTAACTGTGGTGATATTCATTTAACTATAATGAAGATTATACTTTGTTCAATTAAAAAATTATTTATTATTTTTATATTTGATAGACTATGTACATTTTTAATGATATAAAATTTTGATTTTAGTATCTAAGCGAATGCAAACAAAATTTACAAGAATAAGAAATAAATGCTCACTTTGTACTTAAATTCTTTATAGCCACTAAAAATAACTTGAACTTAAGTTCTAAAAATGTTTAGAAATTCAGAAATTGTTCCTTAGCTATTAATAATTCTCCAATCAATGAATTGTTGTCATCACTTTACTATTAAAAGTATCATTATATGAAAATACTTTTCCATATATTTAAAATAGTTCTAAATATTTAATATTATTTCATTATATTTTAAGTGTGTGCATATTACCTATGACTATGAAGAGAAATGCTGTCATATGACATTTTAATTTTATTTTACTCTAATAATGTTTATTGACCTTTTATGAAGCACACTTTTAGGAAAGGAGTGTCTAAGCAAAAATGCTCTCAAGTGATTTAGCTAATTCTTAGCTAACTAAGAGAACACATAAAAAGGTTGCAATCAACAACATGTTATAGAAAGCAGAACAAGGAAAAACTAATACACAACAAATAAAGTATGTCTCAAATGATCACACACTTGCTTGTGATTAGAAATGGAGGTTCAAGAACACCAGAAAATGGATAATGTCCATCCTTTCCTTAAGATAGAAGAAGTCCAGAGTTTTTGATATTTAACTACACAGAATCGGTAACAGTATTTTGAAATTCAAATAAGGAACGTTAAAAGTAGTTCCTCATTGCCAACATAAACTATGCTATTTATATACTTTGAGAATTCCTGTTTTAAGTAGGAATGCATTATACATGTGAGTCCAAAGAAGTACAGTTCATCTCAGTTACATTCAACTACGGGTGATTTTCTTCCCCTGCCCCAACGGCGATATCTGAAGACATTTTTGGTTGTCCCACTATGAAGGAGAGTGTACTGGCATCTAATGCATAGAGGCCAGGGATGCTTTTAGACATCCTGCAATGCACAGAACAACCTCCCACAACAAATAATTATCCCACCCAAAATACCAATAGTGCAAAGGTTAAAAACATCCCCATATATTGCTGTGACATGCTCAAGGGGAAAGTGGAGAAATCTGGAATACAAATGATTAATTTATCCAGAAATCCCATGTAGGCTTAGATAAAATTAAATTACTCTTTCAAGTAAGTTTTCAAATCCCTCTTCAAGTTAACCCCACTATTTCAGTTTTTTTTAAAAAAAACTCTAAAACTCTAAAAAAAAATGCCATTTACTCTGGTCAGTCAAGTCTCATTGTCTCACAAACAGGGTAAGGACTTAAGACCACATCGTGATTTCTATTGTTCTTTTTACCTCCAATAACTTTTTTATTTTATACCTTTCCCTTTTATCTACTCTAATATTTCATATCCTCCAATAGTTGGGTAAAATGCTATTCTAGTTTGCTAGCTGCCAGAATGCAATATACCAGAAACAGAATGGCTTTTAAAAAGGGGAATTTAATAAGTTTCTAATTTACAGTTCTAAGGCTGAGAAAATGTCCCAGTTAAAACAAGTCTATAGAAATGTCCAATCACAAGCATCCAGGAAAAGATACCTTGGTTCAAGAAGACAGATGAAGTTCAGGATTTCTTTCTCAAGTGAGAAAACACATGATGAACAAGTTCAGGGTTTCTATCTCATCTGGAAGGGCACATGGCGAACATGGCGTCATCTGCTAGCTTCTTCTCCTGGATTCCTGTTTCATGAAGCTCCCCGGGAGGCATTTTCCTTCTTCATCTCCAAAGGTCGCTGGCTGATGAACTCTGCTTCTCATGGCTATGTTGTTCTGCTCTGCTGTCTCTGAATCGCTTTCATTCTCCAAAATGTTTCGTCTTTTATAGGACTCCAGAAGCTTATCAAGATCCACCCAAATGGGTGGAGACATGTCCTCACCTAATCCAGTTTAACAACCACTCTTGATTAAATCACATCTCCAGGGAGATGATCTGATTACAGTTTCAAACATATAGTTTTGAATAGGGATTATTCGGCCTTTATGAAATGGGATTTAGATTAAAACATGGCTTTTCTAGGGGACATACATCCTTTCTAACCAGCACAAATGCCTTTTCTAAACAAAAAAGAAAAAAAAACAATAAAGCTTGAAATTTTGTGTTTTGATTATCTATGCCATATAATTTAGAATTTAACCATCATCCCGCTGTCTTTTGTTTCTTCATGTCTTGCTTCTTACCTAGAATATATGCTTTTGAGAGTAAGGACCAAGCATCATTCTGAATCCATATATTGCTTTTGGTACTTTGCATATACCAACATTTACAGCAAGCACTCACTAAATGCCCATTTTTTAATTCATGTATACCTTTGGAGGGATAGGAGGAAATCGGGGTTGAGTGGGGGGTGGAGAAAGATAAAGAAAAGAAAGATAAAACCAAGACAAGAACAGGCCCTGCAAGAAGTCTAGTAACTTTTTTTTTTAAGCCTCCTTTACTCTTTGAGTTGAATTATATTATAATCTAATCTAGTTAACTTCCCTTTCCCTCCCAGTCTCAATCTGCGTCCATGGATGTTAAAATAGGTTACTAAGCTTATTTCAGAGCACACCCGAGTCTGACGTAACAGATGTTACGTGGGCAGTGTGGTCTCCGGAGACAGGCTACCTGAGTTTGAATCTCAGGTCATCCACTTAACAATACTGTAACTTTGGAAAATCATTTAACTTTTCCAACTCAGACTGTTCATCTTTTATGTGGGGATATTAACAAACCCAGCGCAGAGTGTTATGATGACTAAATAAGATAATTGATGTAAAATGCCATGCAAAGATTGTGGACTCAGTAAAAGTTAGGTAGCCTCTTTACTAAAAACATAACTTAATCCTGTGATCCCTCAAGACCTTATCTGTTAACATGACCTTAGATCTACGATCCTCCAATCATTTTAGCATTCCAAACGTATAACAGCCTTTAAGTGAAACTATTTCATATCTAAATTACTAAAAAACTAACATGTTATAGTTCACTGGGTTTCACATAGGGCAAATTCACATCATTTTTAAACTTAGTTTTACATTTCTAAAATTTCTCTAACCCCAAAATCTGAAATAAAAGATAAAAATGTTCCTAATCTCATACACTATAAATCTGCTTTTGTGTACTCATAAACACTGGGTTCATGCTGAAATAAATTAGCGCTGTAAAGTACACATATGTCAACAATTACCAAGTGCAATAATTTAAGGCCTGGTTCACTAAACTTTTCTTTGGCCAAGAGCACTCTGGCACAAGAAATGTGATTTAGTGGGTAAAAGGACTGAAGTATAAATGTTGCACTGACTCCATCTTTCATATTGCAAACTGCTATAATTTTCAGAGTACCATTTCCTACACTTACGGCACATGCAATTAGCTCCCTCCCACCAACATTTATTTATGTCATCATTTTCCCTGGATTAGTTCTGATTTATAAATAAGCATGCTTGTTGAAAGCAAAGTAAAAGTGTGATTTAACCAAAGGTTAGAAAAATGTGTAGGTTTTAGTTTATCAAAACTTGCAATAGTCATTGGTGAAAAAAAATTCACAAAATTACACAAAAAATGGTAAAGTGTTTAGGCGTCATGTGCTTGATTTAGAAGGGCAATTAATTCAGAATCCATTCTTCTGTTTTTAAATGTAAATTTTTCATTGACAAATACTTACTTCCAGTGGTGTAACATTAAACTTCTCAGCATGGCCAGAATATTCTACTTCCTACTATTTCACCTGGGCTATTATTACCTTTTTAATTTATGGAAACTATTTTAAAAGTATGCCTCTAAAAGAAAGCATTTCTACATTAGAGACAAATAGCATGTGTGCAGTATGATAGTTGATAGATGGTATTTCTTCATTAAAAAGGGGGGAGACAGCATGGCTATATTCTGATCTAAAAGGTAGTTGAAACAAGCTAAGGGCTAGTATGAAGAAGCAATTTAGATGCTGGATTTTATTAGGCACTCTTCTCCATGCTCCTCAAGATAAGCAAATATGCATACTATAGCAACAACAAACACCAGAAATTAAAATGGCTAAAAGTGTTTGGAATTTGTCATTATGATTATTTACTAACAATGGAATTGGAGAAACTTGCTTAGTTACCCTAAGCAAACCAGCAAATACATAATAAGTCTGCTATTAATAAATATGAATGTGGTAGTCTCTTTATTTTCAGTCTTTCAGTATCTCTAGACCATGCAATGTATTTCCCCTAGGAACTGAAGATTTAATTTCATTCTCTCTTTTGCTTCCAAACACCCATTTTAAAAAATAACTTCTTATTTATGTGATCTTGAAAAAATTACTTACCTTTTCTGGGTCTCAATTTTCTCATCAGCAAAATCCCCTATAAAAGTTTTATGTGATAATGTATGTGAGCATAATAGGAGCTAAGTAAGTGTGAGCTTAATATGTATCTGAAGTATTTTTGTTTTAAGAAAAAGCATATTAACCCAGCTTATCAGAAATTCAATTAGTCAGAAATTCAATGGAATATGAATAAAACGCGTAGAGTTGTATTGTTCTCTTACAGCTCTTCTTCTCCTTGGGTTCTCCAAATATCAAAGATTATGATTCCTTTTGCAGATTAATTTTCTTAAAGGCTGTCTCTAAGGATGCTGCTCCTCTGCATACAAAACCTTCCACGGTTTTAAATTGCTTAAGAAACGAGAGCAAACGTGTAGCCATGATGTCACTCAATGACGTCACTCAACAGCCCTTTCCACCATCGCAGCAGTATCCAATACTGAGATCCAAATTGCACCAAGGGCAGCCCTTGAATAGAATAGTCCCAGTGATTTCCTGCCTTGCTTATGTTCTTTTCTTTCTGTCCTATTGACTTCTTGAAATTCTACTGAAGAAGTTGCTCAATCACCCCTTGATGAAGTGAATGAAATTAATAAATTAGATACACTTTATCCTCTAAGTCTATAAAGGATCTGTTGTTTTCCCTAAAGCTTAACCACTAGTTGACTATAAGTTAAAATAAAAATCAGTTTACTGTTGATAAATAGTCACAAATATATTTTTGGGTTGATTGGCTGAATTTTAACATTTAAATCAGTTAAGCCTAAGTCAAAAAGATATGCCAGGTGTACGGGTGGTTCAGTGATAGAACAATGGCCTGTCATGCGACATACATAGGTTTGATTCCTAGCCCATACACCCCCCTCCCCCTCCCCCAAAAAGGAAAAAAATATATAACAGGTTACTAATGTTTCACCTCAGGATTTTGTTGAATTGATTCAGAGTTACATCTACTGCTACTATTAAAGTCTATAAATGACATAGGCTATTTTCATTTAATTTTGGGATACAGGAGGTAAACATACACATCTTCTAAGTCAGCTAATAACTTTTTAGTGCCACTTGCAAATATACACCTTCTTTCCAAATTTATATAAAGTGAATAAAGTAAATGAAAAAGAAAGTTGATAGTAATTTTTAAATATTTAAAACAAGACTAAAAAGACAAGAAGTCTGTCATGAGGGCACATCTGAGGATTTGCACTGATGTGCTTTGACATGATTTATTCATGAAACCACAAATTGAAAATTGTTTTCAACTAAAAATGCTGCTTATCTAACTCAAAGGAATTTTGACATGCTCAGAGAACCCTGTATGTGCAAAATAGTCTGGTTATGTTTTAAAAGGGTTATTTAGATTAAGTCAATTCAACTCTGTTATAAAGCCTGAGTTATTTTTTGGTGAGTTTATATATGTGAGTTCTGAGTGTGTTTCTTAACTGAAAAAGTGAGTGCATAAACAGCTACTTAGCATTCTGGACAGTGGTGATTTGGTTATCCTATCTTATATATAGCTCAAGATTATTTGAAAATTGAATTTTTTTCCTTTTTTTCTCTGTAGTACTGGATTTATTTATCCAACGTCTACTGGATGCCAGATATAAGCACTGGAGATAAAAATGATATCCTTACTTTAAGGAGCTCAGAGTCAAGTGAAAAGAAAATGCCACTTAGAAGATTTACAAGGGAGTTTTCTTAGGAAATAAGCAATCAAGATAGAAGATCTGCTGAAACTTAGATGATACAGAAAAGGGAGTGTTATTTGAGGAAAATATGAAGACCTTGGCCAACTGAAGCATTTCAACAAAGTTAATTGAATGTTGATCTTATATAATTTTTTTGCAGTTTTTAAAAAATTTTTGTCTCAAATAAAGAATTTGTCAAACCTAGTGATTGCAGCCTGAAACTACTACTTCTGACTTTCTACCAACAGATAAATAGAACAATAAGATTGAAAAAAAATCCTTATTCCCATCCTCAGTTAAACATCTGCATAGAAAAACATCAAGTTTGAATTTCAGAATCATTTTCTTTTCCCCATCCTAACATATTATGTGAAACTGATTATTTAAAATTGTTTTACCTAGTTACACAAATGGAGCCTTAAACATTTGTATTTATTTTTATATTAAGTGTTATCTTTGTATGAGAATTAGCTTTTTTTTTTTTTTTTTTTTTTTTTTTTT